>ML294705.1:0-115951 GCA_005239495.1 Nicotiana undulata
GGGCGCTATACTCTGACATATACAGCTTTATGTATAACGCCCAAGTACAGGGCGCTATACATTTATACATAGTTATGTATTTTTTTTTTTCCTCTTATTTTCGTTCTTAATATTTTTTTTTGTATTATTTTGGTTTCCGACTCTAAATAAGTATCTCATGTTATTTCAAAATTTATTTGGCAGCATATGTATATATTCTTTTTCTCCATATTTTAACTTAGTACGGTACTTTTGATCAAATAGTGTTTTACTACTAATAAGTAACTAGTACAAATAACATTTAACTTACTAAAACAAGAGGAGTACGGCAGTTGTGATGTTATTGCTTCATGACTTAATCGACAGACGAGGTACAAAGTGATAAGAAAAAAATGTGTTTGCTGTCAGCGAAGCTAAGGACAGTTAAGAGAGAGAGAGAGAAAACGTAGATACATCTTCATTTCTGAATGTCAATACTTCTAGCTACTGTCAATTGAAATTTTGTCGCGTGTGTGAGTTGCACCAAGCTTGACATGCAAAGATCCGTACCCCTCTATTTATAGTATTGCAGTGCTTCCCCGTATAAGGCACAGAATTATGCACGTACGCAATCATCTTAGCCACTTACCTAGCCTACTTAAATGGTGGCTGCTATCACAACCAAGTACGTAGCAACATATAGATTCAAGCAGAATCACGTGCTTTCGTACTGCCTTTGAGTTATTGTAAGCCCAGCGCTTGTCTTCCTCTTCCTATGCTATATTTCTCAGTTGCTTTTACTTTTTTCTCCTTTATACTATCTCGGCTTAGCTCGATTACGAGTACCCTCTACAAATAAAGGTTTATCTTGCAAGAAACTAGGACAGTAAATCGACGAACTGTAGCACTTAAATTGGACAATCAGTTTTTGATCGGACGAGATGACTAATCTTGGGTAAGCTTCACAGCACCGACATATATTTACAGTGTCCCAAATTCCATGACTTGCTACCAAACACTCATCATTTTTCCACCCATCAGAAGAAAGGAAAAAAAATTAAGAGAAAAGGATGGACAAAAATTAGGAAAGAAGTTATCTCTGGACTTGAAATTCGAAATATATATATACTCGCACTAATATAAGTATAGTAGAGGCGGATCTAGCGTAGTTGAATCCATAGCTTTCGTTCATATCTTATATTTTTGCTCAACAAACCATTAAATATATATAAATAATAAATTTTTAACCCATTAAATTAGACGAGATATGATAGAATTGCAAATCTGAACCCACTATGTTCAAATCTTGAATCCACCTATGCTGTCAAGTTCCAAATAGTCCCTTTGTTGTTTTGGAAATATGGGTTCTTTTTCGATTTTTTTCATGCTTTCTATGTTCGAAACGGGCCTAACTAATTCGGAATGCCGCCATAGGAAGCCCAGTAATAAGGTAGTTTTAGCGCTCGCTACAAAATAAATCCAATTCCTGAGTTCGAATGGAAGTCTATTGGTTAAGGATGAAGGAACATTAACTATTCCACCACATTTTTTATGGTAAAACATGTACTCGCGTTACAAACAAGAATATTTCAAGCCTTTAAACTTGATAATCTCTGTTTTCTGAACTCCTTATAATCTCTATGCAAATGATTTAACGTCTAATAGGTACAGCTTCATGCATGTACACTTAAATCTCTCTCTCTCATATAAACGATTATACGAAGAAGAAGAAGAATGTTCATTAAAGTATGTGAAGCTGTTATACCAGAACTACCAGCTGATGTTTTCTTTCTTTATACATTTTATGCAAAAAACACCTAACCTCATCAATTTTTCCCCACATTTTATTCTCTAAGGTATTTTCTTATCTGTCTGCGGATCCAACATAACTTGCTCATAAGTAGCTAGCCCAGGTAGCCTACACCGTTGGCCCGAGAATTCGTACACACACAAAACAAGATAACACGCGTGGACCACCTTAGGCTCGAGATTATTGATTTAATTCTGGGATGGTGTTTGGCCGCGCCACTCTCCTCCGAGATGCATGCCATAATTTAATACTATACACTTATATGGTGTAAAAAGTACCCTATCAACCACCTGTTGCAGCAGAAAACCTTGCTATATATTGCAGGTTACTAATTTCACATATTATTCATGATTATTTATAAATTTGTTTCAAATCTTTAGTGGGTCAGATTCAAGAATTTAGCCACTTCATGCATGTTCACTTGCTTCTCTGCTTCATTGAAGAAAAGAAAAAGAAGAGGAAAAAGAGAATTGCATATACTAAAATCATTTCATTTACATATAACGTCTTCTTAATTTCCTAAAATTCAAGGAGGCAGGCTAATTAAAGCAGTGGTAATTCTTAAAATTGTCTTTGAATAGAAAATTAAAAGCTTTAAATTTCCTGCATGAACTGATGGAGAAAAAACAGATCAAACTTTGGTCCTCAGGATTAAAGAATTTTAATTAGCTTTAGTACACTAGAGTGCAAATAATTCACAAGTGTAGATCTAAACTCACATGATCTTTAACTCCGGCCTTTGTTTCATATCTGAACCCTCTTTGAGAACTTGAGCTATTGATAATTGGAGAAGGCTTGAAATCCTCATTATTAGCAGCAAATACTGGCAATGGCTGCATATTCATCGATCGTTCACGGCCAAAATTAGACGAAGACGAAGAAGAATGATGAACACTAGTTGCTGCAGGAATTCTCCATAAAGCTAAAGGACTTCCATTAATAGGAGTATGATGAGAATTATAAGGGGTAGTATTAACATGATGGTGGTTTCCATAAAACCTAGTAGCACTGTTAATATTGTTGGTTGTGTAGTGATGATGATAAGCTGCTGTTGGTGCAGTACCAAGACGATGGTAATTCATTATTCCATAAATATTTGCCTCTGTTAAAGCACTGTGTACCATTGCAGATTGAAGATGAGCTCTTTTAGCATGCTGACGTTCTCTCTTATGAGCATTTTGATGTCCTCCTAGTGCTTGTGAAGTCGGGAAATTCCTGCAACAATAATGGCACTCGAATTTTCGACTGCTTTCACTGTTGTTGCTAATATGGTCTTTGATTTCTTCTTGGCTAGGGTTTGTTTCAATGGATTCTGACTCATTATCAGTTGCAGCCATGGAGTCACCTGCAGCAGCACCAAATTCTTTGCCAAAAAGCCTAATGGCTTTTTCTTTAGCTGGTGCTGGTCGAATAAAGGGTAGCTGAGAGAAGGACTCCACGTTCATGAAATCACGAGTTTCTCTGTCTGTTTTCTCCATGGATATTTCTGTACGTGTTTGTGTGAAAATGAACAAAAAAGCTAGAAATGAGGGTTTTGGAAGAAAAAATAGTAGAAGGCTAAAGCAGAAGGAAAGAAGTCTATTGTCAATATTTCATGAGTTGGGGAGGAAGTAAAGAGGGACCAATGATAAATGAAGTGGTCTGATCCCTTCAACATATTTGTGATGATTCCTAGACTTCTCAAAGTCCCACACATATTTTCTATTTTTCATATTTGAATATTCTTAATTGAAAATACCTACCTGTACAATGAATTCATGTACTACTACTTCTTAATCGTAAAACGAACTACTTTGTTTAGTACCAAATATTATTCGTTTCGACAAAGTAAATTTGTTTGATCAAATTAAAATATTTGATGCTTTAGAAAAATAAAAAATCATTTTTACCTTTTCCCATTTCTTCTCAACTCTCTCATTTGGTGCTTATGTTAATGAAATGAAATGTTTAAAGAGTGATATGTATTCTACGTACGAAAATACTCTTATGACTAATTGCTATAAATTTACCTCCTAAAACATATGTTCAAAAATCTGAAATATAGACTATATATATATATTTCCTCCGTTCGCTTTTACTTGACATGTATAGCTTTTCGAGAGTTAAACTACATAAACTTTGACCGACGTTTTAACATGTATCTTTCACCATATTGATATGAGAAAAATTATAATTTATAGTAATATTTTCATATAGTTTTTGAATATTTAAAATTTAAGTTTAAAATGTTAAGAAAATCTAATACAATTTAGCTTAAGAATTAGTCTAATTGACTCTCAAAAAGCGGATGGAGATTATATATATATATATATCCAAAAGAAAGATTGTAGTACGTGTGGTTCAAAATTCACGGCATTTATTGACCTAACAAATCATTGCAATTGATATTAAGGTATCAAATGTAGATAGGTAATTAGCATTAACTGCTAATATATATATGGTGCAAATAGAAATAAAGAAAACATCCTCCATTAAGCTAACAAAAAGGAGATATATTTAATTTGTCCGACTTGGTTATTTCGTGAAGCTTAGGTTGGTGTCCAATATATCTATCACAAGTCACAACAAATCTCTTTGAATATTTGAGCATTTCACACAATTAAAAGATTTAATTATGTCCAACTTTCTCAAAACACAAGATATTTATCTCGTTTATGCCAAAATATATGCTCTACTATTAACATATTGCAACCGAATTCTTCGTGTAAGAATGAGAAATATTTCCAAAGATGCAATATGATTACCAAGTTTGGACGTGAAATCCACATTTAGTTCTTTTAATTTGGTATCTGTCAATTTTATTGAAACATTTGGCCTTAGCTACCTCAATTAATTTCAAACCATTCTACTTTAGGACCATACTGAACAAATGAGACAAATTCTGGACCACAGAGTATTTTTTCTTTACCCAATCAATACGACTTCAAAAATAGCTAACTAGGTTTTGAATTAATTTCCCTAATAGATCTTGTACATGCGATTTAATTTGGAAGAATAAGAGAAAAAAAACAAATTAGCTATTTCTTGTGGGTCTACCTCTAGCAGGACCAGGTACTTGTAGTTGGTGATTCATCTTTATTAGTGTTTGTTATTTTCTGTTTTTTTTTTTTTTTTTTTTTTTGGGGGGGCTAGTCGTCGGTGGTCCTGTAAATTGATATAAAAGGTAAAAGATTACTAAAACTACATTATTTGGATGTTACTATATATGTAGAACTTCTGGCACGGTGGTTTCATGTTTCTTTTTCATGACTCATAAGGGAAAAAACTATAAAATATCACTGAAGTTAGTTTTCTAACAAGAGCTATAAGTGCTTCTCTGGGTATTTAGTTTACGTATTTCTTTTTCTTTCTTTTTTTCTATTTTGAACTGCTGCAAGTGTAACGGCTTTCCTTATTTTACCCGGTTAATAATTACTCCCTCCGTTCTAATTTATGTGAGTCTGTTTGACTGGACACGGAGTTTAAGAAAAAATAAAAACTTTTGATATTTGTGGTCCTAAACAAGTCAAAAAGGAGCTCAGAGTATTTGTGTGGTTATAAAAGTTTCTCATTAAGAGATGAATTGTAAGTTTAAGCTAAATTGTTACCAAATTTAGAAAGGGGTCATTCTTTTTTGAATGAACCAAAAAGAAAATACGTTCACATAAACTAACTGGAGCAGAGGGAGTATCTGAGATATGACAAGATTTTGGCTATATTGTTTGCAATAATCTTCGGTTAGGGTTTCACAGGCAATCATATCTCTCTCTATATATATATTAAAAGCACGATCCCCTTAGCGAAATGTCATTCGCGTTTTTATCCTGTAATAATAAGTTTCACACTAGATAAAATAGTCATTTTATTTTATTTGCCTAAGAACATTTAATTATTTCACTAATTCTTAAGACTTTGAAATCAACTAATTTTTTCTTATTGAATCCTTCCTAATTTGAATTAGATAGGAAGTCGTAATACTAAGTAGGCGTATGGACACAAGAACTGTAAAATTCGAAAAAATTGTGAAATTTTTTTTCAAGTGAAAATGGTATTTGAACTTTAGAGTTTTGTTTGGACATAAATTTCAGTTTGGGTTGTTTTTGAAGTTTGTGAGTGATTTGAGTGAAAATTTGAAAAACTTTTTGCAGTTTTTCAAATTTTCAAAAATTTCCAAAATGTATATTCAAGTGAAAATTGAAAATTTTATGAACAACGCTGATTTCGAAAAAATGTAAAAGAATTTTGAAAAAATCTTCCATCAAATTTTATGTCCAAACGGGCGCTAAAACTTTATATTCTATTTAGATTTTACCACTTACAATTGAATAAACACATCAAATTGAGCACGAATATAAATATTTGAGCTTTTACGAAAGTTACGCACCTAACAACTTGTTGGGATGGTTGTTACCTATTGTATTGTATCGTATTGTTACTTTAAATACGATGTTTGTTTTGGTTGTTACTTTAACGACGAAATGTGTCACTTTATGTAACGACCGATTTGGTGTGGTTGTGTCGTTATCTTGTCTTTTTCTCTCATCTCACCCTTCATTATTATTAAATAATTTTATTTTATCATTTACCCTACCTTTTTTTATAATAAATACTTAGTATCATAATTTTTCTTTATAATATTGCAAGTTTATTCTTTGTATCCAAATGTATTCATCAAACGATACAGTACAATACAATACGATACATTATGAAACGATGTGTAACAACCATCCAAACAAGCCTTAAGTAAATTTATATAAAAATTGGAGCTAAATATCTAATTTGTGAGTTCTAAAATACACACTCATATTTATAGGAAGACACATAGTGCAAAATTTCTTCCTAAATTGAGTGATTAGATAAACAGGATACAATAACTATTATTTTAAAATACTTATACCTTTTCTTTAAATTTCTTTTACAATCACTCAAAAATATTTTTCAATTTGAAAATTTATGTAATTTGTTTAAAATTTTATACTCATTAATACGAGGTACACGTGTCATGCGCATACCCTAAAGACTAGTTCTATCATAAATTGAAACAAAATAGTTGTAGTACATATTACATAATTTCCTTTGTATTGTTGTTTGGACAATATTGTTTGTTAGCATATATTTTTTCTGTATTAAATACTTGCTGATAAAATTATTACAGTTTATCCATAACAAAATTTTATCCTATATATATTCTGCTAAGAAAGTTACAGGAGTGTCATGATTTATTAGTTAAAAGAATATCTAACGCCATACTTTTGGATTTCTCATCAATAACAATTAAATTAAGTCAACGACATATCCTAGTAAGGATATAGCTAGAATGGAAAATATTCTATTAAACTAAAGTGTATACGGCCGAAATCGGAAGAGACCGATTTCGAAGTTTCAATTATGTTTCGAGTCCGAGCTCATGTTTGAGATGAAGTTCGATTCCGATTTCAGAATGTGCACTTCGAGAAAGCACATCAAAGGCCCGTCACGACCTACCTTGAGGCAATGCAAAATCAATGACAGTCAAGAAAAGGCGGGAGTTTCCTAAGGACACGTGGTTAGGACAAATAAGATTTGTAAGAGATAGTACAAATCCGTAATAGGCCGTTATATAGCTGTACCGATAGTATTCTTTATCATAATTAGAAAAGTACCATATTAGGGTTTTCCAATCCTATATAAAGGGGACCCCAATCATTTTGTAACATCATCATTCACTGCAATAGAACATTCTACTCTGCCTTTTCTCGTTTAATGTGCTCTTCAATTATTCCTCAACTTTATTATTATTTATTTATTGTTCATAATTTACTGCTATTGACTGACCTCGATACCCCCGAGACTATCGAGCTCGAGGCCCCCATTCCTTTGGCAACATAGGTTTGGCTATCATTTCTTCTTACTTACACTTGATATTTCTTGATTATTAACTAGTATTAGAATAAATCACATATTTTTAGAACCACAAATCAAATATAATTGTTAACACATTTTTCGAGGTAAAAGTTTGGCGCCCACCGTGGGGCTAAAGATAATAGTGATTATTTTGGTGCTAGTTTTATGATAACACACGTTATTCTTCACACTTTTTCTTGTCCAAAGATTCTTTGATTTCAGGTCAAAATATGTCTAACTCAAAAAATGCAAATGGAAACGACGGTCTCGGATTCCTTGGAGAAAACAGTGGGGCAGCTTCAGGGGCCGGTGTACTACCGCTCAACCCTGGGGTAGCACCAGCTCCTAACCCATACGTCGTTGGTTCTCATATTGCTGTGCACGTCGATTTGGGCATTGATATTGAAAGGAGTGTACGCGGAGGGGATCACCCTGACGCACAAAGAACACAGGCTCGAGATGAAGTCAACCTACAAGTAATCTTTGAAATGTTGAAAGCACAACAAGTTGCTATCGCTCAGCTACAGAGTCAGCAAAAGACTCCGAGCACAACATGACCAAAAACAGCTCCTCGAGTCGATCCAGCGCCAGAAAGATCAAGAAATAATGGGTCAGGAACTGACCCCATCATCATGAGGATGCTCGATGAACTCACCAAGAGGGTCGAGTCAGGAGAAAAGAAGATAGAGGACAACAACAAGAAAGTAGAAACCTACAACTCGAGGGTCGACTAGATCCCGGGAGCACCCCTGGTCTTGAAAGGACTGGATTCGAAGAAATTTGTACAAAAACCATTCCCACCGAGTGAGGATACGAAGCCCATTCCAAAGAAGTTCCGGATGCCCGACATCCCAAAATACAACGGGACCACAAGTCCCAATGAGCACATCACCACATACACTTGTGGTATAAAAGGGAACGACTTGAAAGACGACGAGATCGAGTCTGTTTTGTTGAAATTTTTTGGAGAAACACGGTATAAAGGGGGCATGATGTGGTATCATAACCTCCCTCCGAATTCGATAGATTCGTTTGCCATGTTGGCAGACTAATTTATAAAGGCACATGCTGGTGGCATAAAGGTTGCAACAAGGAAGTCTGATGTGTTTAAAATTAAGCAAATAGAAAATGAGATTTTGAGGGAGTTCATCTCCCGTTTTCAGATGGAGCGAATAGAGTTACCACCAGTCTACGATGACTAGGTGGTGCAAGACTTTACTCAGGGGCTGAACGAACGAAGCTTGATAGCTTCGAGGCAGCTGAAACAAAATCTGATCGAGTATCCCGCCGTGACTTAGGCGGATGTGCACAATAGGTACCGGTCAAAAATCAGGGTCAAGGACGACCAATTGGGAGCCCCCTCGGGCTCAGTGTATCCAAGTAGGATACTAGCAAAGGAATCAAGAAACGAAAAAAAGGGAGCCGAGACTGAACAAGGAAAGTTATCAGCCGTACATTGAAGACCGATGAAACACTTCGAGGCGTAACATACCTCGAAATGATCGAAGGGCGAATTGAGGCCAAAATTCTCGGGGACTCATGAGCAGAACCAGGTTTGACAGGCACTCGGGACCGTTGGAGGCACTCCGATTGTCAGATTACAACTTCAACATCGATGCCTCAGACAACGTATCATCCATCGGAAAGATTAGAGATACTAGGTAGCCCAAGTCCATACACTCAGATCCTTCCCAGAGGAACCCCATCTTAATGTGCAAGTACCATGGTACTCATGGTCATAGGACCGAGGACTGCAGATAGCTTCAAGAAGAGGTAGCCCGATTGTTCAACGAGGGGCACCTTCGAGAGTTCCTCAGCGACCGGGCCAAGAACCATTTTCGAGAGAGAGATGCAAACAAGAAGAATGAACCAGAAGAGACCCAGCATGTCATTCACATGATCATCGGAGGATTCGATGTCCCACAGGGACCTATATTCAAACGAACAAAAGTATCCATCACAAGGGAGAAGCGATCTCGGGATTATATTCCCGAGGACACCCTCACATTCAGCGAGGAAGACATTAAGGCCTTATCTCAGCCTCATAATGATGCACTGGTAATTTCTATCCTTTTAAATAAAGTTCAAGTTAAACGTGTGCTCGTGGATCCAGGTAGTTCGTCCAATATAATCAGGTCAAGGGTCGTGGAGCAGCTCGGGCTGCTCGACCAAGTAATACTTGCCTCTCGAGTCCTGAATGGATTCAACATGGCGAGTGAAACAACGAAGGGGGAAATCATCCTCCTAGTTAACGTGGTCGGGACCATACAAGCCACCAAGTTTCATGTCATCGAAGGTGACATGAGGTACAACGCTTTACTTGGAAGGCCATGGATTCATAGCATGAGGGCAGTGCCGTCAACTCTTCATCAAATGATGAAGTTCTCAACAATGGATGGCGTGAAAATAGTATACGGAGAGCAGCATGCGGATAAGGAGATGTTCGTAGTGCACGACCTGGCACTGGTATCGAAGCCATCCTCCTCGGAGAAGTCAAAAGACAAACAGGTAGCTAAATAGCAATCACATCCCATACCCTCGGTTGAGCTCGATGGACAGGTGATCGATGAACAGGTGGTCGAGAACAGAGAAGAAGATTTCCTCACCCCCCGAGCCTTCGTTGCCCCCGAAGAATCAGATGCAACGAAGTCCACTATCGAAGAGCTCGAGCAAGCCGTATTGATCGAGCATCTTCCAGAACGAAAGGTATACCTGGGAACATGATTAACCCCCGAACTCAGGAAACAACTCATTCAATTTCTTATTGATAACATTGATTGCTTCGCTTGGTCCCATTTAGATATGATAGGGATCCCAACGGACATAACCACCCATCGACTAAGTGTCGATCCCAAGTTCAAACCGGTGAAGAAAAAAAGGAGACCTCAGTCTGAGGTAAATCATGCATTCATCAAAGATGAGGTAACAAAACTTCTCAAAATAGGATCCATTAGGGAAGTAAAATACCCTGAATGGCTAGCTAACGTAGTGTTAGTCCCTAAAAAGGGAAATAAACTTAGAATGTGTGTAGATTACAAATATTTGGACAAAACATGCCCTAAATATTCCTTCCCACTGCCAAACATCGACCGTCTAATCGATGCTACGGCTGGCCACGAGATCCTTACTTTTCTCGATGCCTACTCCGGGGTACAATCAAATTCAAATGAACCCGGAGGACCAGGAAAAGACTTCGTTTATCACGAAGTATCGTACATATTTCTATAATGTAATGCCCTTCGGGCTAAAAAATGCAGGAGCAACATATCAATGCCTAGTTAATAAGATGCTTGAACATCAAATAGGCAAGTCTATGGAAGTGTACATTGATGACATGCTAGTTAAGTCCCTGCTCGCAGAGGACCATTTGACCCATTTGCAGGTAACGTTCAACATCTTAAGAAAGTACAACATGAAACTCAACCCCGAGAGGTGCGCTTTTGGAGTCGGCTCGGGCAAATGCTTGGGCTTCATGGTGTCGAATAGGGGGATCGAGATTAACCCCGATAAAATCAAAGCAATCGAAAAGATCACCATGGAAAACAATGTGAAAGACGTGCAGCGGCTGACTGGGCGGATAGAAGCCTAAGGCCGGTTTATCTCAAGGTCTTCAGATCGGAGTCATCATTTCTTCTCCCTGCTCAAGAAGAAGAACAATTTCGAATGGACCCCGGAATGTCAACAAGCCTTGGAAGAATTAAAACGGTATCTCTCGAGCCTATATTTGCTCCGTACTCCGAAGGAGGATGAAACACTATATTTATATTTGGCTGTGTTCGAGATAGCGGTAAGTGGAGTGTTGGTTCGAGAAGAACAAGGTACGTAATTCCTTGTCTATTACGTAAGTCGGACTCTAGGAGATGCTGAAACCAGGTATCCACACTTAGAAAAATTAGCTCTTGCATTAGTAAGTGCGTATAGGAAGTTGAAACCATACTTTTAATGTCATCCTATATGTGTATTAACTACATATCCACTTCGAAACATCTTGCATAAGCCCGAATTATTGGGCTGATTGGCGAAATGGGCCATCGAACTTGGAGGGTATGATATCGAATATCAACCTCGAACGGCTATCAAGTCTCAAATATTTGCAGGCTTCGTGGCCGATTTTACGCCTGCCCTCGTTCCCGAAGTAGAGAAAGAATTCTTGTTAAAAACGGGCACATTATCAGGGGTATGGACCCTCTTCACTGACGGTGCCTCGAATGTGAAAGGGTCTGGGCTCGGTATAATTTTAAAACCACCTACGGGCTGCGTCATTAGACAATCTATAAAAACTTCAAAACTGACTAACAATGAGGCCGAGTATGAGGCCATGATTGCAGGTCTCGAACTAGCCAAAGGCCTAGAAGCAGAGGTCATCGAAGAAAAATGTGACTCTCTTTTGGTGGTTAACCAAGTAAATGGAAGCTTCGAGGTCCGAGAAGATAGGATGCAAAGATACCTAGACAAGCTCCAAGTGACATTGCATCACTTCAAATAGTGGACCCTGGTCTACATACCTCGAGAACAGAACAACGATGCCGATGCACTCGCAAACTTGGGTTCATCTGTTGAAGAAGATGACATAGTCCCTGGGACTATCGTACAACTATCAAAGTCAGTAATCGAAGAAGGTCATGCAGAAATCAACTCAATGAGTCTAACATGGGATTGGAGCCAAAAGAATCGAGGGCCCTTCGAGCCAAAGCAACCCAATTTTCACTCGACCAGAATGGAACACTGTATAGGAGGACCTTCGACAGACCATTGGTAGTATGCTTGGGACCGGGGGACACCGATTACGTGTTGAGAAATCCACGAAGGCACTTGTGGGAATCATTCTGGTGCCGATTCTCTAGTTCGTAAGGTGATCAGAGCATGTTATTACTGGGATAGCATGGAAAAGGACACCAAGGAATTTGTTCGAAGATGTGATAAATGCCAAAAATTTGCACCGATGATACATCAAACCGATGAACAACTACACTCGGTCCTATCCCCGTGGCCATTCATGAAATGAGGGATGGACATCGTCGGCCCCTGCCAATCGCGCCAGGTAAAGCTCGATTTATCTTATTTATGACTGGCTACTTCTCAAAATGGTAGAAGCACAATCCTTTGAAAAGATAAGAGAAAAAGAAGTCATCAACTCCATATAGGACCACATCATATGCCGATTCGGGATTCCCTCCGAGATAACATGCGACAACGGGAAGCAATTCATCGGCAACAAAGTAACGAAGTTCCTCGAAGATCATAAAATCAAAAGGATCATATCAACGCCTTATCACCCAAGTGCAAATGGCCAATCCAAGTCCACAAACAAAACTATCATTCAAAACATAAAGAAGAAGTTAGATAATTCGAAAGGGAAGTGGAGAGAAGTATTTCCCGAAGTGCTATGGGCATATCGAACAACTTCAAAGTCGAGCACAGGGGAGACCCCATTCTCTTTGGTATATGGGTCCGAGGCATTGATCCCAGTTCAGGTCGGGGAACTCAGCGTCAGATTTCGGCATGACACAGAGGAATCAAACAACGAGGCCATAAACACCTCCCTCGAACTACTAGATGAAAAGCGTGAGGCCGCACTGGTTCGAATGACCGCTCAAAAACAAAGGATTTAAAGGTACTACAATAGAAGAAAAAACCTTCGATACTTCGGAGTTGGGGACTTGGTTCTAAGGAAATTCACCCTCAACACTCGAACCCAAATGAAGGGAAGCTAGGCCCCAGTTGGGAAGGACCGTACCGTGTCCTCGGAGTAGTAGGAAAAGGTTCCTACAAGCTTAGCACTATGGAAGGCGAGCAACTACCAAACAATTGGAATATATCGTTGCTCAAACGCTATTATTTCTAAGGTATAACCTTCTCCCTTTTTCATTTATATTTCATACTAACTTCTTACATGTGTTTGATTGGAGATATCGAAGAACCCTCCAGCTCGAAGACCTTGGGTTTTAAAGCATGCGTGCACTCTTTTTCCCTTAGATCGAGTTTTATCCCAAATGGGTTTTACCGGCAAGGTTTTTAACGAGGCAACATCTATATGCTACCTAAGGAAAATTCAACACGTATTCAAGGCTTCTTTTTCAATCAACCTCGAATACTGGGGGGCATCACCCTCAGAAGAAAACAAGTCATGCCAAGGAGTACCTTGATAGGAGGATGTTGTAATGGGCCAAACGGTCAAATGAACCGTTTCCGTATAGAATATTCGAGCCCCCGATGGAAAAAACATGTATGCATGTATCGATTACACAAAGAAGCATTCTTATTATGTCAAAACACTTTGTGCCTCAAAGAAGTCTAATGTTTTCGCATTTAACAACTTAAGGGCCAAATATACTCGAACACTCAGGGACTGTCATCAACAGTCAATAGATCGAGCCATGTAAAACTCGGGCATATAAGACCTCGATGAGGCAAACTCAAACTAATAAGACTTCAATGAGGCATACACGAACTTATAAGACCTCAATGAGTCATACACAAACTTATAAGACCTCAATGAGGCATACACAAACTTATAAGACCTTAAAAAAGGCATCCCCTCGATATTAAGTCCAAGGCCATCTCACTCGGGGACTAAAGGCTACGACCATATAAAAGAATATGATCATATGAAAAGGCTACAGCCGAAATAATGCAGCTCGGAGGCGTCCGACTTCCTCCATAAAACTAAAAGGCCTTCAAATACTTTGAAAAACTGGTTAAATCAGGCTACCCTCGGCATAAGCAAAGGGGATTCGATAAAATCAGCCCCGAACAATATGGAGCCCTTACAAAGAAATTAAAGGAGGCCTAATCTATTGACAGGGTCGCTTGCTCGGAGGCAGCACCCACGGGGACTACTACCTCAGAAGCTTGACCTTCGGCAATCTGACCTTCGGGAGTCTTTTCTCCCTTAGGTACTTTGTCTTCATCAACCCCCTCGGGACCATCCTATTCCCTAGAAGCTTCCTCTCCATCATCCTCTACATCGGCTTCATCATAAGAAGAAAGGACGAACTTGGCATCAACCTCGTCTGCCTTTTCCTGCTCTATCTCCTCGGAAAGATCGAAGCCCTTAACATGGATCTCCTCGAGGGTTTCCCTCCGGGATTGGCATCGGACATAGTCGTTTCTCCTTTTCTCCCAGTTGGAGTCCCCTCTCAGCTCCATCTGAGCATCAGTAGCATCTTTCAAATAGATGGCTACCGTCTTGTCGGCTGTGGCTTGTATTTTTTTGGCTTTAGCCCGGGCTTCCTCGACTTCGGCCTTAGCCTTCTTGAGGCCAGCCTCGAGCTCGGTGATCCTGCCCACCTGAACTGAATTTCTCTCTTGAGCGTTCCAAAGCTGAATCTCAAGGGCAGACACTTTTTCCAACGTATATTTTTTGGCCGCAACGAGGACATCCATCTGTGGCTTCCGTTCGTTGCACTGAGAGTTGACCTGATTAACCTCACCCCGAAGGCATTCCAGTATCTCTACCTTTCGCTGCAACTGAGACATCGAAGTGTTAGCCTCCGAAGATGGGAGAGGGAGTCCATATTTTTCAGAACTAATGTTACATGCTTCTCTAGCTCGTCCTCGTATTCCCAAGCTTTGGTAAACTCTGATCGAAGATGCCTCAATTCCTTTTCCTTCTTGTCACAGAGAAGCTTGAGGGATTTCTCCTCGTTCTAGGATCTACGCAATTCGGCCTCACAGCGACACGGCTCAACCTTAAATTTGTCGAAGGCCTGCAAAAAAGAAAGTTCGATTAGACAAAAGAAGAAAGCATGAAGTTCGAAAAATTATAGTGCTATTGAAAAATTACAATTGAGCAAAGCCACCGAGCCTCCTCGAAGGTCGAGGTGTCATCCGCTGGTTCGGCCTCATCGACCCTAGTAAACCAACCTTAGAAGGGGTCATTTTCACTTGGGACTCCGCCTAACTCGAGCGTCCTTAGGTTCCGAGCGTCCCTTATAGTATCTTCGGAGAAAGACGGAAATGATGGTGAATGACCTGCTGTCATTACCTCGGGGAGATCACCCGAGACGCTCTGATCGCGCAGAGGTGCTTCAAGGCTCTCTCCCTTCGGAGTATTTCCCAAAGTCTGAGAAGCAGTCGCCAAGTCAGGCGATGAAGGGCCTTCATCTCTTTTCTCTTTTGGAACTCCTCCTTCGAGGCTAGGGCCCTCGGTTCCAGCGGGCTTAACAGCCTCGGGAGACTTTCTGGTTCGGGTCACCAACGTCGAACCCTAAACCTCGTCGTCATCATCACCCATGAACCGGGGGACAAAGTCAAAATCCTCTTTGATAACAACATTCTTCTTGCTTCCCCGGGCTGGCTTTACTTCGCTTCGGGTGTCCATATTCTTCGAGGATCTTTTCCTCTTATTATTTTTCTTTGGCTCTGGAGGCGAGGATCCCTCTTCTTCCCCGAAAAGGGGAGGTCTCATCTCGGAGAAATCACCAATGTCTGTGACGGTGGAATAAGGCCACATGAAGAAAGGTATGTTTTAAGGGAAGAAATATTATAACACGTACCGTGGTGCTTCGCTTCCCATTTTCCCTTTGGCAAATCCTTCCACTTGTGTTTGTCGTAAGATGAAGTGGCAGCCAGTTAACGATCCCAGTCCGCTAGATCGAGGACCGCATTAGGCATCCATGGAACCGCTGTGGAAGTAAAAAAGGAACAATTATGCGAAGATCAGCGAAAATTATGAAAAAGAAATAGAGCAAGGTATTTACTTACGTTCGAAGTTCCATTTCTCGGGGAACGACAGGAATTCCTTGGGAATAATGCCGATGGTCCTCACTCGGATGAACCAGCTCATCCAATCTCGATATCTGACTTCGTCGTTACTGGTGAAGAAGGACTTTGTGGATCGACGTTGGAGTTTGGTTAAACCCCGAAAAGGTTGAGGCCGATACTATCGAATGAGGTGGCTGAGGGTGAACTCGATCTCCGCCTTTTCGGCGAAAAACCTCAGCATTAATATGATGCTCCATAAGGACTAATGAATCTGACCCAGTGTAAATGTGTATGTATATACTCTCAAGAGCCCCGCTACATGGGTCGTGATATCCTCTTCTCGGAAGGTATTTGAAGAACGACCTCCTTTCCCCATTTGCATTCTCTCCTTACATCTTCGAGGTGACCTTCATCGATGGATCTTATATACCTCAATGCGTGTTACCGACGCCCGGTAACATCGGGAGGATTCTCTATTGTAAAGTCCTTCTTCAAAGAAAAATTGCTTGGCACAATCTCATTGAGCGTCGGCGGTTTACCACCGGCCGGGCGGGAAGCAGAAGTGGAGGTTCCTTCTTTCTGAGGAACGGATTTAGAAGTTTTTGCCATAGTTTCTTTAGAAAAGGAAGAAGGAAATGAATATAACCGTCGAGGTTTTGGGCCAACACGGCGGAAGACCTAGTGGCGAAGGGAAAGTTTTTAGAGAAGAGTAAGAATTGCAGAGTAAAAAAGTTCCTAATAAGGAACGAAAGTGGATATATATATATATAGTGGAAGGCGGCGACTATTCATTGATGTTGGTGGCCGACCGGCTCTGACGAGCACTCAATGTTTTTGGGGAAAAGAACCGATGTGACGCTTCGGTCATTTCAACTCCTACGTCACATGAATGATATCATCATCAAGGACCTCGGGAATTCAAATCGTTTATCATCATTTCATTCAAAGAAACGCGGGGACTATCTGTATACAGCCGAAATCGGAGGAGTTTGATTTCGAAGTCTCAATTATGTTCTGAGCCCCAGCTCTTGTTCGAGATGAAGTTCGATTCCGATCTCAGAATGTGCACTTCGAGAAAGCACATCGAAGGCCCGTCACGACCTACCTCGAGGCAGTGCAAAATCGATGACAGTCAAAGAAAGGCGGGAATTTCCTAAAGACACGTGGTTAGGACAGATAAGATTTATCAGAGATAGTACAAATCCATACTAGGCCGCTATACAGCTATACCAATAGTATTCTTTTTCGTAATTAGAAATGTACCATATTAGGTTTTCCCCTCCTATATAATGGGGACTCCAATTATTTTGTTACATCATCATTCACTGCAATAGAATATTTTACTCTGTCTTTTCTCGTTTAACGTGCTCTTCAATTATTCCTCAGCTTTATTATTCTTCATTTATTATTCATAATTTACTTCTATTGACTGACCTCGAGACCCCCGAGGCTATCTAGCTCGAGGCCCCCAGTCCTTTGACAACATTGGTTTGGCTATCATTTCTTCTTACTTACACTTGATATTTCTTGATTATTAACTAGTAATAGAATAAATCACATATTTTTAAAATCACAAATCAAATATAATTGTTAACACCATTTTCGAGCATAAAGTTTTGTGGGAAAGACTTCTTTTTGACGTATAGGATAAGAAAAAAATTAGTACGTACGCATAGGTACTTGTCAATTACTGAAGAGTTTTTCCCATAACTAATTTCTTTTCCTAAATATTTTTACAATATTTCTTTTCCTAATAAATTTTAACCAAACGAGAAAATAAGAGATTCCATAATCTCGAGATCTTAGGTTCAAACCGTTGGATTATATCAACGGAAGAAATTATAATATCATATTCACGTGTAAATAAAACAATTAGCACATACGGAGATTATTCGAGTTACCTCTTGAAGCGTGAACAACGTAGATTAATCTCGGTCTCCAGTTTCAGAGTAGCAAGACCACGACCTCAGCAAAACCTCCCTCAATCCTCTACTGTGTTACCCAAATAATATCCAGAAAGAGTGAATTTCAAGTGGGAAAAATTCCAATGAATAACGTGTAAGAACCAATGCAAAAAACGGTGAACCCTATATGGAGTATATAAAGCCACGTTTTTAAGGTTAAAACTCATTTCCAAAACCTGTTAGGTTTTTTTCTTCCACTAAGGAATTTTTTTCTTTATTTCCTATTATTTAGGCATAGTAGAGACCACATAATTTAATTAACAAGAATTCCTATTATGGAATTGATTTCAAATACTGAAGTTAATTGCTACCATAATAAATTACGAATTATTCCACTAAAAATCATAATTGCACTCCTTAGTTAAATCTCGAAATTCTTTCATCAAATTTTATTTAACTCCCCATGTTAAGATTCAGATACTAATAAATTAAATTAAATTACTGACAATTTAATTTATTGGTTACTTTATTTAGACTTTCGCTTTAACTTATTGCATGTGTCGGATACAAAATCCACCGGCCGAGTTTACACATGAAAGCTTATAAGCTTTCATAAAAGAGTATCGTCAATCTCAAAAGCCGAGACATGGATTCTATTAACTAATTATTACTTTGCTTATGTATATTTCCACAGGGAGTTACTACGGGTGTTAGGAGTATTCACTTGACAAAGCGAAAGGGATAGCTAAATTGCACTTCCACAACAAGTTTTGATTTCTAATTCTAATTTTCCTATAGCAATTATAACTTATAGAAGAAAAAAAACTAGAAGTGAATCAATATATTTGGTGTTTTTCCAAATAGTTTAAAGGCCTAAGGTTGTGACCATAACCTAGGTGTTTGCCTAATGGGAAAAAGATGTTAATGTTTATTTTGTTGATTGGGGTGTATTATAGCTCGCAACTCTACGTTACCCTCTCAATACGTTTCGGTCAGAGAGTGATTTTGCCCAATGTGTCTTTCTCAAATCCAAATGGTTATCAACCAAAATAGCTGATAAGAGCCCAAGTTGGGTTATTACTATCTCTAGGTTTAACCCTTTCATTGGGTTAATCAATCCCTCAATTGACCCAATTCCTCATTAGCTAAGTTATGCTAGACTAGGTCTCTGTTTCTCAAGTAGAGACTAAGTCAAATAGGAATGAATCAATATTTGTAATCATTAATTCTAAATTGAAGCATGAACCAAGCTAAATAATCAACACCCAATCATAAACAAGCACTAAATTAGATACCCATAAGGTTTACACACTAGGGTTGGGTCACAACCCTAGTAAGAGTCTAGCTACTCATAATGAGTTTTGAAGAAAATAAAGAAGAGAAGCTAATTAAACTCATAATGGAATATTAAAATAATGAAATCTAATGTAAATACACCAAAATAATGTAAACTTCCTAAAGTAGCAAAGAAAAATAGCTACAACAACTTCAGATGTTCAAAACTTGACCTAATTTTGTGAAACTCGTCTATTTATACAGGCCCACAAAATCTCGGACTGCCCCTCGAGAGGTTATGCGGCCACACAATTCCATGTGAGGTCCGCATATTTCTTTAGCTCGCAAGAAATGGAGTTTTGCGGCCGCACATTTCTGAACTGCGTCCACAAGGCAATCTTCTGCGGCCGCACATTTTTGGATAGTGGCCGCAAGGCAATCTTCTGTGGCCGCACAATTCTTGTGCGGTACGCAATTCACAAAGGCTCCTGGACTTGATCTTTTTGCATACTCTCTATTCCTTGGCTCCTAGCCCAGTTCTGCGGCCGCACATTGCTGAAAGGTATGTTACACTTTTCTTCTTGTTTTGCGACCGCATATGGAATTCTGTTATCCGCAATTTCTTCTGTGGCCGCATAATTGCTTCTGCGGATCGCACATTTGTGCTTCTGTTTCCTTTATTGCCTTGCGCTTCGGAACACTCCTTTTCGAGTCAGATTTCATCTCGGAAAACAAAACTTCCAACATTCTTGCAATTTTGCATAATTTCATTAGTTCCGGGAACACAATTCAATACTTTCAGACTAAAATAAAAGCTAAAAAGTACTAATAAGCAGTCAAAATCCCCACTTATCAGACAACACCTAACAATTCTCTACCTTGGTCTGAATTTTCTGACAAAATAAACTGACCGAAATAATCAGGTGTCATGCGGGAGCTAGTAAAGCAAACCTTGAACGATGATAAATCTAACAAAAAAGAGAAATCAAAAGAGATACAAACATTTAACGTGGTTCGGTCGATTGGCATACGTCCACGGGCGACGATGAGTAATCCACTCTAATATATGAGAGTACAAAATATCGAATGCAACCTCATGAAGAGGAAAACACAAGTAATACACTAACACTTGTCCCGTAATGTTCTCCCTATAAAAACGACTATCAAACCCCATATGGCTACATTTTGGATGTTGCTAAATGAGAAGGAAGGAAACCTCAATTTATAGAAGTCCAAACATTTTTCTACGAGAAAAGGGACTAGCCAAATATGAAAGATTTATAATTTTCTTCTACAAGAAGGAAAACCCAATTATGATAAATATGTGTCTCTTTCCTTCAACAGATAAGAAAATCAAATATGGTAAAATCAGGACAACACCTAACAATTCTTTCCCTTGGCCTGAATTTTCTGACACAATAAACTTGATCCACCTTATTCATATAATCTTCAACAGGTCGCATCTTCAAATCTCCACCACAAAGTTTGTCTCAACGTGAGTAGCACTCTGATCAAATTTCTCAAATAAAAATCTTGATTATCGTCAAATAGGTTGTGGCTAAAACTGAGCCTGTCTTGAACCTCGCTCTGATACCGCTTGTTAGGACTGAAATAATCAGGTGTCATGCGGGAGATAGTATAGCAAACCTTAAATGACGATAAATCAAACAACAAAAGAGAAATATACCAAAAGAGACACAAACATTTAATGTGGTCCGGCCAATTGACCTACGTCCACGGGGAGAGATGAGCAATCTACTATAATAAAAGAGAGTACAAAATATCGAGAAATCAACCTCATGAAAAGATAAACACAAGTGACACACTAACACTTGTCCCATAAAGTTCTCCCCCTAAACACGACTCTCAAACCCCATATGGCTACATTGCGAATGCTGCTAAATAAGAAGGAAGGATCCTCGATTTATAAATATCCAAACCTTTTCCTACAAGAAAAAGGACTAGCCAAATATGAGAGATTTATGATTTCCTTCCACAAGAAGGAAAACCCAATTGTGGTAAATATGTTACGCTTTCATTCAACAGATAGGAAAACGAAATATGGTAAGTAAATCAGGACATCACATAACAATTCTTTCCCATGGCCTAAATTTTCTAACAAAATAAACTTGATCTATCTTCTTCATATTATTTTCAACAGCTCGCATCTCCAAATCTCCACCACAAAGTTTTCCTTAACGTGAGTAGCACTCCAGTCAAATTTCTCAAATTAAAATCTTGATTATCGTCAAATAGATTACGGGTAGAACTAAACTAGCCAAGATAAACCTTTATTGAACCTCACTATGATACCACTTGTTAGGACCTAAATAATCAAGTTTTATGTGGGAGATAGTACAACAAACCTTGAACGACGATAAATCCGACAACAAAAGAGAATTATACCAAAAAAGACAAATATTTAACGTGGTTCGGCCAATTGACCTACGTCCACGGACAAAGATAAGAAATCCGCTATAATAAAAAAGAGTTCAAAATATCGAGAAAACAACCTCACGAAGAGGCAAACACAAGTAACAAATTTGTCCCGTGGAGTTCCCCTAAACACGACTCTCAAACCCATATGGTTACATTGTGGATGTTACTAAATGAGAAGGAAGGATCCTCAATTTACAGAAGTCCTAACCTTTTGCTACAAGAAAATGCACTAGCTAAATATGAGATATTTAAAATTTCCTTCTAGAAGAAGAAAAACCCAATTATGGTAAATATGTTGCCCTTTCCTTCAACAGATAGGAAAAGAAAATATGGTAAGAAAATCAGAACAACACCTAACAATTTTCCCCTTGGCTTGAATTTTCTGACAAAATAAACTTGATCCCACCTTCTTCATATAATCTTCAATAAATTATATCTCCAAATCTCCACCACAAAGTTTGGTTCAACGTGAGCAGCACTTCGGTCAATTTCTCAAATAAAAATCATGATTATTGTCAAATAGGTTGCGGAGAAGTGAACCCGCCAAGATGCACCTGTCTTGAACCTCGCTCGGATACCACTTGTTAGGACCGAAATAATCAAGTGTCATGAGGGAGCTACTAAAGCAAACCTTGAACGACGATAAATACAACAACAAAAGAAAATATACCAAAAGAGACTCAAACATTTAACGTGGTTCGGCCAATTGAATAACCTCACGAAGAGTCAAACACAAGAAACACACTACCACTTGTCCCGTGAAGTTCCCCTCCTAAACACGACTCTCGAAATCCCAGATGACTACATTGTGGATGCTACTAAATGAGAAGGAGAGATCCTCAATTTATCGAAGTCCAAAACTTTTGCTACAAGAAAAGGGACTAGCCGGATATGAGATATTTAAAATATTCTTCTATTACAAGGAAAACCCAATTGTGGTAAATATATTTCCCTTTCCTTCAACAGATAGGAAAAGAAAATATGGTAAGAAAATCAGGACAACACCTAACAATTCTCCCCCTTGGCCTGAATTTTCTGTCAAAATAAACTTGATCTACCTTCTTCATATAATCTTCAATAGACCGCATCTCAAAATCTCCACCACAAAGTTTGTTTCAACGTGAGTAGCACTCCGGTTAAATTTCACAAATAAAAATCTTGATTATTGTAAAATATGTTGTGGCTAGAACTGAACCCGCCAATATAAACCTAGCTTGAACCTCGCGCTGATACCACTTGTTAGGACCGAAATTATCAGGTGTCATGCGGGAGCTAGTAAAGCAAAACTTGAATGACGATAAATCAAACAACAAAAGAGAAATATACCAAAAGAGATAAAATATTTAACGTGGTTCGGCCAATTGATCTACGTCCACGAGCGGAGATGAGAAATCCACTATAATAAAAGACAGTACAAAATATCGAGAAAACAACCTCACGAAGTGGCAAACACAAGTGACACACTAACACTTGTCCCTTAAAGTTCTCCTCCTAAACACGACTCTCGAACCCCATATGGCGACATTGTGGATACTGCTAAATGAGAAGGAAGGATCATCAATTTATAGAAATTTAAACTCTTTCCTACAAGAAAAGAGACTAGCCAAATATGAGATATTTATAATTTTCTTCTACAAGAATAAAAACACAATTATAATAAATATGTTGTTCTTTCCTTCGATAGATAGAAATAGGGAATATGATAAGAAAATTAGGAGAACTCCTAATAATATCCACATCATGTTGTATCATGTACAATTAATTTACATGTATATAAGGAATATTTTCTATCTACACATTTTGAATTAGACAAATATATTAATAAATCAGAACAAAAAAAGTGTATTTGCTCTTGAGTTTTAATTAAAAAGAACATGCACCTAAGAATTAAATAAACTAGAATTAATTTTCTATTCTGCTGGAAATGCTAAATTTGTTGGGTAACAAGAATATACAGGATGAAAATAACCATATCGGAAATCCGGTTAAATCATTATAATTGGAGTCCATTACTAATTAAATGGTCAACTATCTGAAATTATCAAGTAAAGTCATCTTTCTTTCGTTTGTAACAGACAAGTCACTTAACTATGTTTATATATTATAAAATCCTTATTTTCTTTCATTCTCAATTGTGTAAATAATTTTTGAATTTTTTTGTTAATATTAAAATTATTATTACGAATAAATTGTTTTAATTAATTTTGTTACTATGCTCAATATTTATTATTCCAACATTATATACGCTTAAACACTATTTTATTTTTTTGATTTATAAATAACTTATTTATTTTATAGGCAAGCCCATAATATAAATTAAAAGAGAAAAAATATAATATTAAAAAATTTAAAAGTAAAAGAAAAAGAAGATAAAAATTGATAATTTAAAGGGTAAAATAGGTATTTGATAATCAAAAGTTGAGAAATCTAGCTGAGTCACATTTTGAGTGCTATAGACATAGTTGAGTGACTATACGGTGACAAACGAAAGAGAAATAACTTTAAGAAGTCGGATAGTTAAGTGATCATTTGAATAATGAACTCTTATAATTGCCTTTTTTTTCTTTAATTTGAACCTTTTCTTTTCTTTTGTCATCTCAAGACTAGTCACTATCCTCTAGTAAAGAAAAAGAAAAAACAAAAGAATAGCCTCTATATCATTGGACTTAAATAAAGATGAGACGGTTTGCCATTATTGAACAAGTTATTAGTTTTATGTTTAAATGGATTTTCACTCGCTTCTTCTCTTTAATGGATTGCACCATCTCAATGGAAGTGGAGCCCCAAAAACCTGTCTTTGAAATTCACATCTCATAGCGAAACCCAACAAAGAAACAACAACAACAACCACCTTCATTCATTTCATGCAAAACCCTCTTTACCATTAAAGTCATAGTCTCAGAGAGGTATAGAGGGGACCGTATATGCATTTTTATTATTCATTTTCAGACACATGTATCAAAAGAGTTAGTTCAATTCCACTGCACCACTTGTGCCTTCATAAAGTGGGAAAACAATCTTACATAATCACCTTTCCTTTTCTTTATATATATTTGTTTCTTGTTTTCTCAACATCAACTTCGGATACTACTATTTTCAATTATTGTTCTCGTTTTTGGATACCTTTATAGGTAATGCCATGATTAGATAGTTGAACCATTCCTAGAAAAAAGTTAATCCCTCCGTTTCAATTTAGATGGGGTAATTTGACTTGTGTAACGACTCGATCGGTCATTTTTGAGCATTTGCACTTCGCTCGGCAGCTACGGGGCATGAGTAGCTCCGTATGATGTATTATGACTGATGTGTATCGTCGATTTTGGTTTTCAGGTGATCCGGAGTTTGATTTGGAAGAATGAATTTCATCGTTGAAGCTTTAAGTTGGAAGAGTTGACCAAGTTTGACTTTTGTGAAATTTGACCCCGGATTTGAGGGTCCTGTTAGGCCCAGATGGTGATTTTGGACTTGGGTGTATGCTCGGATTTGCATTTGGATATTTCTAGAAGGATGTGGCGCTAATTGACGAAAGTTGAGAAATTGGAGGTTTGGAAAGTTCATAAGTTTGACCGAGAGTTGACTTTGAGGATATCAGATTCAAATTTCAGTTTCGGGAATTGGAATAGCCTCGTTATGTCATCTGAGACTTGTATGCAAAAATTTGGGCTTATTCCAAGTTTATTTGATATGTTTCGGCGCGACTTTTGGAAGTTGGAAGTTCAAAGTTCATCTAAGTTTGATTTGAGGTTCGATTCATCGTTTAGATATTGTTATGTGTGATTTGAGGCCTCGAATAGGTTTGTGTTATGTTTTGGGACTTGTTGGTATATTCGGACGGAGTCCCGATGGACCCGGGGTGAGTTTCGGATGCGGTTCGGATCATTTTGTCTCATGTTGCATGGCTAAGGAAGTGCTGGTTCTGGTGTTGTGAACCTGCGGTTAGTTTTACGCAGGTACGGTGGCGTAGAAGCAGATATATGATCGCACATGCGGAAAGGGTTTAGGTATGGAGTCATCGCAAATGCATAGCTTGGGGCGCATCTGCGGCCCCCCAGAAGTGATGGCCAGTGGCGCAAAAGCAATATTTAGCGCGGGAGCGGAACAAGACTCGCACCTGCGTTGTTGCAGAAGCGGAATATGGTTCCATAGGTACGAGGGTCTGTGCTTAGGTATTTCCGCATAAGCGGATGTCTTGTCGCAGAAGCGGCTCATTTGTCGCAGATGCGTAAAGGTCAGGGCAGAACAATATTAAATCGAGGTTTTTGGTTCTTTTATCATATTTTGAGATTTTGGGCTCGAATTGAGGGAATTGTTGAATTGATTTTCACCACGTGGATCAGGGTAAGTGTTCTACACTCGGTTTTGATTATATTTCGCGAATCTATCTTCAGTTTTGGAAATTGTTGATGAATTTTAAAGAGGAAATTGGGGAATTTTGTCTAATATGTCATAAAGCGAATTTTTGAGTTTTGAACATCGATTCGGAGTCGGATTTGACTGAAACTAGTATGGTTGAACTCGTAATTGACTGGGTTGCACTACTAGATATCCGAGAAAAACTGTCCAAAAAACCGACCAAAATTGGTCGGTAATAGCTAATAACCGTCGAAAATGCAACCATTTATGTGTGGACGGTATTTTGAAGGTCGGAAGGGCAAACCGACCATATTTTAATTATGTAATTAGAAAATGCACCATCTGGGAATCGAACCGGAGTCTGTACTGTGGCAGGATAGTATTCTACCACTAGACCATTTGTGCATTTTGTTTTAAGACTATATTTTATTCATTTATACTCTTTAATTGTATTTTCGCATGAAAATAACCAATCAAAGTTGGTCGATTTTATTAAAAAATAAAATTACTAACCAAAGTTGGTCGGTTTTTTAAAATGACCGGCCGAATTAACCGACCGATTTCTGTCATTTTTTATATTAATTCTAATTTATTTTAAACGAAAAACCAACCAAAGTTGGTCAGTTTCTTGAAAAATAATTTTCGCGGGACTCAAAAATAGTTTTCCGCATTTTTGCGCCAAAGAAAACCAACCAAAGTTGGCAGGTTTCGTAAAAAAAAATATTTTGAAAAACCGACCAACTTTTGTCGGGGTTTTTGGTCGTTTTTTTTTACCGACCAAAATTGGTCTATCGACCGTGGTCAATTTTTTTGGAATTTCTAATAGTGTTGTCGGATTTTGTAAGTTTTGTCGGGTTCCGAGGTGCGGGCCCGGATTTGACTTTTGAGTTGATTTTGGGCTTTGATTAAGAATTCGACCTTTATCATTTGGAATTGTTTTCTTAGGCATTATTTGATGTATTTGAGTTGCTTTTGGCTAGTTTCGAGCCGTTTAGAAGGCGGTACGCGTGAGATGGCATTTTTGGAGCATCACTTGACTTACTCAGTATTGGATTTGGCTTGTTCGAGGTAATTAAGACTTCTAAACTTGGTGCTGATGGGTATGAAACCCGAATTAAGTGCTATGTGATTGATGTTGAGGTGACACGCATGCTAGCTGACGGGCGTGTGTGCGTGCAGTGTTGTCAATGTGAATTAGTCGATACCATGGGATTATGTAGCTACCTTATCTGAACATTTTTACTATACTCTATGTGTTAGAGCACTTGCGTTTGTAAGTTATTCTAGAAATCAAATTTAGTCTATATGCTAGCTCTATTGGGATCCACAATGGTCGTTCCTTGCTATTGAGTTATTTGTATAATTGTAATTATGTACTCAGTCGTATTCATCATTACATATCATATCTCAGTATCTGTTATTGTATATTGTCACTTCTCATATCATTGACTTGAGCTGCTTAGCATGAGTGTTATGAGCCCGAGAGATTGATGACTGAGTGAGACAAAGGGCCTGATTGTGAAGATATTGATTTTGTAGCACGTGAGTTATCCGTGCAACACGTGAGTTGTCCGTGCGTATCCAGATATTGATACTATAACACGTGAGTTGTACGTGCAGATCCAGATATTGATACTATAGCACGAGAGTTGTCCGTGCGAATTATAGCGCTTGGGCTGAATAAGCCCTTCTAGAGTCTGCACACTCCTAGTGAGCGCAATTGCTAGCAGTTATTATGTTTGGGCTGGATCTGCCCTGGACAATATTGAGTGACTGAGTGTGCTGAGTATTGAGCATGATGAGTTAGGATACAAGACATCAAGATTGAGTACTCTGAGAGTGTGAGTACATGAGTTCATCATTGAGATGTATTGCATTTGACATGCGTACTTGAGATACATGCATAAAGATGCATTTCCTCATGCTATTTGTGACATTCATGATTTTACATGTATATTGACATTTAGGCATAAAGATGTATTTTTCTCATGCTATCTGAAAATAAAACATCTTGTTTATATTTGAAAGATTTTTTTTTTGGGAACATCACAGTTTTAAAACTTATTCATATTTTTGAGGTTTTCGATGAAAGATCTGGGATTTACTGTTATACATGAAAAACTTACCTATTTTCCGTAATTGTGAATCAGCTGAATTATTTCTTATACCATCTTTATCATATTGTTATGAACTGTTGTTGGATATTGGAGTTGGACCCTGACCCTTGTCCCCACTCATCACTACTTTCAACCTAAGGATGAGCTTGTTACTTATTAAGTACATGGGGCCGGTTGTAATCATATTACACTTCTGCTCCTTGCATGCAGATGTTGGATGTTGATGTTGCTGTACACGACGGGAGCTGAATTTGAAGATGTACCTACGTTCCGGTCACAGCTGCCTCTTGATCTTGGAAGCATTAGAATTTTAATTTGTTCCTATATAGTTCAAACAGATGATATACTTTATTTCATACCAGCTTTGTAAATTCTAAATCTAGAAGCTCATGATTTGTACTACCAGTCCTTGGGTAGTTGTATAAAATTCAGGTATCTCATCTTTGGTTCACATAAGTGTCATTATATTATGTTATTTTGTTAATTGGCTTACCTAGTGTGTTGGGTTAGGTGCCATCACGACGGTTTGGGTTTTGGGTCGTGACAACTCGGCCCAGAGAAAGAAAAAGAAAAGATCTTTGAAACTTGTGGCCTTAAAAGTTTAAGGGGTAAAATTTTTGTAAGACCATGATATTTGTGTGATTATAAAAATTTCTCATTAAAAATAAAATAGATAAAATAAAAAGCTCATTATTAAATTATTTTCAATTATAAAAATATGTCATTCTTTCCGAAAAGAGTGTATTATTTAAATTGAAGCAGAGGAAGCCTCAAGTGTTGTAATAAATAAATGTACTTAGTAGTTGGGCGTTTTCTTCTAAAAAATAGGCGCGTGAATTGTTGGATTTGTTAATTTGTGTGACCATCTAGTCTATATGTACATCAAATAATGTTTTTCATACACTAGCCTAGACAGCAAATTGACTATTGTTTTTTTTTTTAAATCTTTCTTCTTCTCTCTTCCAAGTTGCATGAGGATGTCAGATGTCATAGTTCACAGCCACCACAAGAAGTGTCACCATCTTGAAGAACCCTTATTCTCTTTAACTAGTAAAAGAGTGTTTAGGTTATTGTCTTTCCTTGCCTTCATGGTCCCCCTTTCTCTCTCTTCTCTCTCTCTCTCTCTCAAGGTCACTTTCTTGTTGTTCTTCATCATCTCTCTTTCATAATAGGTGGCCTGAATATGACATTGCCTATGATAAACTATTATCTTTGTGGACCTCTTCTTTCTTCTTCATCGCCTTTGCTTCTCCGGCAACATGTGTTCCCCATGTGGAATCGGTGGACAAGTTTTTTTGATCCATCCCTCTCTAATTTATCTTCTTGTTTGAATCTTATCAGTGTATGTACTTGCAAGGCCACTGAAGGAGTCCCTGATTTTTTTATTTTTTGTTTTGTTTTTGAAAACATATGCAAATCTTTATTTTGATATATTTTGAGCATATTGTATTTGTTAGTTTAGTCATATTTGGGTTATGGTTTATCCTTTATGGATGTCGGATATAATTAAGTAAACAAGTGTGTTTTCAGACAACTTAAACTTTTAGACGAGATATTGACACACTTTGTATTGGAGAATACTAAGGTACTAAATTAAAAAAAAAAAAGAATTTTTACGTACTTGACCCAAAAAAAAGTCAATATAACATTAAGGGGCTTGTTGAAAATACAATTAAATTACTAAACGTATTATTGCCAAAATAGTTCAAACTTATAGATAAATGATTACACACTTTACGAACGAAGAATATCTATACTTGGACAAGATGGCTTAATGAATTAAATAAAATAAATTAAATGATTACACACTTTACGAATGAAAATAAGTTATGAGACAGAGAGATATAGGGTGGAGAGAGACACACTAATATTTTAAGGGTGGGGCTAAAATATGTGTTTTCTAGGTCAGACTAGCTCCTAATTAGACCATCGTTAAATAGGAAGTTGCTGACGTAAAGTTGGTAATTTCGGCAAGAATATTTTTTTGGTCCAATTAAAAAGAAATTTGCTTGGTAAACGAGTTAAAGAGGAGAGTAATCGAACATAGGCTTCACTTGTTTTTTCTAGGATTAAGATATGTATTAAGAATAAGACATCTAAATTTGAATACACATATGAAAGATGTGTATTAAGATCTGAATACTAAATGATTAAGACTGTTTGATTTTTAACATCTGAATATATAATGGTGACAGCTATGATCGAGGATGATGATAGTGGTGGCGGTGGCGGTGGCGGTGGCTGAATATGGTGGTGGTGGGTGGTATGGTGATAGTTTATAATGGCAGGGGTGACGATAGTTAAAAATAAGTACGGATGATAACATTTTAATGAAATTAAGTCTCTGTTATAGATCTTAATCATACAGACCTATTTAGACTCATTAAGTGGTTGTGAAGTAAAAAAATAAACACACTTAATGATAAAAATTCTGAATAATTAAGATCCAGACTTTAAAAATAAACACACTTAATGTCTGAAATTTGAATGATTAAGATTCAGATCTCCGTTAAGTGCAAACAAATGAGGCCTTAGTACCCTTATCCATGAATTTAGCAATTTGGCATGAACTTAGTGTTATATCCACTTATTTATAGTATCTTTTTTACGCCACCCGTACTTATAATCAACTAGCTAGTATTAGTGGAAGTCTTCACAATTTATCTTCAAACTGAAGTTAGTTAGTACGAACTTTTGTAACTTTTTTCCATGTAATTCTATTGTCTGCAACGAAGCTAGAAGCAGAGAAGAATAAAGATGTTGAATTCAGGAGAAAAGAAGAAAAAAGAAAGTTATGGTTTTGGGACATTCCTTGGTCTTTGGCTTTCTTTGGGTTTCATCGCATGTAACCTTTTTTTACATATATAAAGCAGTAGCAGACCAGATTTAATGTTTGATTATAGATATTTTTGGAAATGAAAACAGAAGACTCGCATGTGAATGCAAGAAAACTAGTGCAACATCCAAGTATATGAAGAGTACATATCCCACCATCTTCTTTATTTTCTATTTATTTTGAAAAAGACACATGCATTTTGAATATTTAAGTGTTTGGGAGGGTAGGGGCTACATGTTCCTATCATGAACAATATGGAAATCCCCTTAACTGTCAATATAAGAACAGCTCTTTGAACTCCTTAAAAGCTTGGGTGTGATCCATCATTGTTGTCCTGAACTGAAGCTTATCTGGACCACCAAAGGCATCTTTTCAGATGTTGCATTAACGTTTTCCATTGAGAAGATGGGGGTGGGTGGGCGGGTGGGGGGGGGTGGGGGGCATCTTTAAATTTACCAATATCATTGGTCCTTTCCTTATTTTTCTTCACGAGCTAGCTGCAAATCAATAAAGCTGAAAGTCAAGATAGTCTAACTCTCTTTCCTTAATAAATTTATGTATGTTGTGACTTTATTTTTTCCTAAAATTTTATAGATAGCCTAAATACAAGCACATTGAATTAATATACCTATTTATACTTTGTAATAAAAAGGATACCACTACCCCTGATGAGTAATAAAAAGGATACCTAGAATTCACGTTTAAAATTTTGCTCCATATATTTATTGGTCCAGACTTTTGTTATTAAGTATGAACTTGACATACCTTATGCATGTATGATATTTAAGACAAGCTAATCAATGGCTCCATTGATGGGACTTGGGAGTTGGCTCGCTAGTGTCAAAGATCCCGATAAGGATAGAGTCGAGTAACTAATGTTATAAGCTTAGTGAGATTGAGGTTAAATATAAAGATAACACAGAACTTTAGATGTTATCTCTTGTTGCTAAATTATAGGACTCAAGACTTGTGCATAGTCGAGTTTATAAATAAAGTACTATTGTACTCATTTTGAATCATGAGTAATACAACTTATTCTTTCCGATCTCCATTCTTGTTATTTTTCATATGCTATCAGAGCATTGAATCTCTTTTCCGCTGCCGAAATCTCTATTTTTATCAACACGAATTCCTTGTTGACTTGAACATTATAGGTTTTGATAATTTGAAAAGGAACCAGGTCTAACCACCACTCTCTAGAGCTTGCCCTTAAGTTCAGATGGCACATTCTTATCACACAAAACCCCTGAGGCGAGCCTCCATCTCATCCTGCCACTCCAATACGATGAGTAACATCTTCATCAATTTCCCCGTTGCCTTGAATAATAGAGTCAAGATACTTGAAATTATCCATCTTGGAGATGACTTGACCATCAATCTTCTCCTCCACTCCTTCTTCATGCATCCCATCACAGAACTTGCACTCCAATTACTCAGTTTTTGACCTACTCAACTTGAACCTGTTAGACTCCACTGCCTGTCTCCAAACTTCCAATGTAGCGTTAACTCTGTCTCGCGTATGGTCAATCAGGACTATGTCATCAGCGAATAGCATACACCATGATACCTCCCCTTGTATGTGACGTGTCAGTACCTCTAACACTAAGGCAAACAAAAACAGGCTAAGAGCGGATCCCTGATGTAACCCCATCTCCACTGGGAAATTATTCGAGTCTCCTTTCGCAGTCCTCACCCGAGTCATCGCTCCCTTGTAGATGTCCTTTGTCACCCTAGTGTACGCCAGCTAGCCTCCATACATATCCAAAGGACCTATCTCGGGACTTTATCATAGGCCTTATATGGGTATATGAATACCATATGCAAGTCCTTCTGCCTCTCCCTATACTGTTCCATTAATCTCCTCACAAGGTGAATGTCATATGTAGTAGACCGCCTCGGCATAAATTCAAACTTGTTTTCGAAAATAGTAACACTATGTCGCACCCTCCTCTCCACCACCCTCTTATAAATTTTCATAGTATGACTCAGTAGGTTGATACCCCTATAACTGTTGCAGTCTTGGATATCACCTTTGTTTTATACTACGGGATCATCAAACTCCACCGCCAATATTCAGCCATCTTCTTAGTCCTGAAAATAACATTAAATAACCTAATAAGCCACTCCACGCCTGCCCGACCCACTTTCTTCCAAACTTCCACTAGAATCTCATTAGGCCCAATTGCTTTACCCCTGCTCATCTTCCTACTGCCCCCTCAACCTCTTCGCTCCTAATATGCCTATAAAACCCAAAATCCCTCTAACTCCCTGAGTTTTCGAACTCACTTAGCACGATGTTCTTGGCCCCTCCCTCATTCAAGAGTCTATGGAAGTACTCCTGCCATATGCGCCTGATACATGCCTCTTCCACTAGGACCTTACCATCTTCGTCTTTGATGCACCACATTTGGTCCGTGTCCTAAGCCTTCATTTCCCTAATCTTGGCTAACCTGTACAACTTCCTATCTCCTCCTTTCCCCCAAGATCCTCATATAATCGCTCAAAAGTTGCAGTCTTAGCCATCGTGACTGCCAATTTTGTCTCTTTCTTAGCCTTTTTTAACACTACATACACGTCCTCTTGTCCTCCTCATCCGTTCTCCCACCAGGTTCAGATATGCCTCTTTCTTAGCTTCCACTTTTTCCTCGACCTACTCATTCCACCACCAATTCCCTTTGTAGCCTCCCGAATAACCCTTCGTTACCCCTAACACCTAGCTTCCTTAATATAGTTCGCTATCGTGGTCCACATACTACTCGCGTATCCACTACTCCTCTAGGCCCCTATTTCCAACATCTTCTCCCCCAACTCCTGAGCATTTGCCTTAGTCAAAGTTCCCCACTTAATCTTAGGCTAGCCATACACCGTTCACTTCTTCCTTACTCTCTTGACCTCCATGTCCATTATCAAGAACATATGCTGCATCGACAGACACTCACTCGGGATAACCTTGCAATCAGTGCAAAGGCCCTTATCACCCCTCCTAAGAAGAAGGTAATCAATATGAGTCCTGGCTACCTTACTCCGAAAAGTTACCAAGTGTTCCTAGCTCTTCTGGAAACACGAATTAGCTAACACCAAGTAAAAAGCTTTAGCAAAATCCAACAATGAGGTACCACCCTCATTCCTAATTCTGAAACCGAACCCAACATCTACCTCATCATAACCCCTAGCAGACACCCTAATATGGACATTAAAATCACCCACTATGACGAGCTTCTCGGAGTGTGGAATACCATGCACAACCTCATCAAAATCATCTCAGAAATGCCTTTTGACCTCCTATCCTAAACCCACCCGAGGCGCGTACACGCTAATCACGTTAAAAGTGACCCCGCCAACCATTAGCTCAATAATCATTAGCTTATCATTCACCATGCTAACATCCACCACCATCTACCCGATATCATTATAAACTAAGATACATACCCGTTCTTGCCCGCATCTCCTCCTGAATAACATAGCTTAAACCCATTAACATCTTACGCCCTCGCATCCTTCCATCTAGTCTCCTGGACACATGCTATATTAATCTCCCTCTTTTGAAGAATCCTCCCTAACTCTGTAAACTTACCCGTAAGTGTCCCTATGTTCTAGGACCCCACTCTCAACCTACAAGATCCCGTATCCCCCTACCACCCTTGCCCCTACTCCCCTCCTCCCCGAGGACATGACCCTACTCTACCGTCATTCTGACTAGCCACTACACCACAAAGAAACTAAGGAATATATATTAATAGTACAACTACTTCAATGCAGACAACTACTAAGGCAGCCAACTAATGTAGTACTTTAATAACCAAGTTAATGGATAAGCTACAGATTTGGAAGGGTAAACTAATGTCGATAAGGGGGAGAGCAATTCTCATATCTCATGTACTGCAAAACATGCCTATTCACTTGCTCTCATGTGTCAATCCACCTCCTAATGTGATAAATAGGCTTCATAAAATCTTTACACAATTCTTTTGTAGTAATAATGTGGGTGTAGCTAACAGACATTGGGCATCATGGAACACCCTTTGCCTACCATATGAGGAGGGTGGTGTAGGATTTAGGTCATTACATGATATGACTAATGCATTATTTTGCAAATTATGGTGGAATTTTTGGACCAAACCTAGTTTATGGAGTGCATTCATGAGCCAAAAATATTGTAAAAAGCTAAATCCATTGATAGTACCATGGAGAGGTGGCTTGCATGTTTGGAGGAAAATACTCGAATGCAGAGATAGAATAGAACATCAGGTATTGTGGCAGCCTAGAATGGGGTCAGCTTTGTTTTGGTTTGACAATTGGACAGGGTTAGGCTCTCTATATTTTGTCACACCACCTGACTTTGTATGTGATGAATTAATCAATAACATATATGATGTGGTGGTTGATGGACAGTGGGATGAACGAAAGTTGCGAGAAATACTGCCAGAAGATCTTGCTGAACATATATTAGACAATATAAAACTTCCAGTGGCTAATGTAATTGATGAGCCAATATGGATGCTTGAAACTAGGGGAGAATTCGCTGTCAAATCTGCATGGGAATATCTAAGAAGGAGACAATAACCTGCAATGTGTACAAGTACATTTGGATGAAAGGACTACCTTTCAAGATCGGTTTCTTCATGTGGAAAGTTTGGAAGAATAAGCTGCCTATTGATGAATTCTTTAGGAGAGTGGGGTACCATATGGACTCAAAGTATTGGTGTTGTGAGGAACCAAATGAAGAGACATTGCGACACTTATTTTTCACTTCAACACCTGCTCAAACAGTGTGGAAATATTTCCTTGGACATGCTGGAATTTTAGTGGCTGGGATCAGTTTGCACCAAACAATTGTTAAATGTTTGATTGCAGATGTAATCCACAGATTGAAGCCTATTATGCGAGCTCCACCAGCAGTAATAATCTGCGAACTGTGGAAGAGAATAATAGTCACATATGGTGATAATGTAACAATTAGCAGGGTTATATATCAGGTAGCCACTACTATGCAATGCCTTGTCAAAGTTAGAAAGCCAGATATGCAGAATGCTCCTCATAGGTGGCCAGAATTGTATAAAAGATTGGAGCAATTTACACCTAAGTTGAAGTATACGAAAGTCCTATGGGGCTTCCCAAGCCATGGTTGGATCAAAGTTAACGCAGATGGTGCATCGAGGGGTAATCCAGGTAGATGTTCGATTGGATTTGGGCTAAGAAATGAGGAAGATGACATAGTATATGCCTGTGGGAAGGAGATTCAAGAAGGAACCAACACTATTGCTGAAGCAAAAGCAATTCTTGAAGCCTTGAGATACTGTGTTGAGAATGAATATTGGCTGATTGAACTGAACACAAACTCGATTCTTCTATAAAATGTGATAATTGGAGAATGGAAGCCACCATGGAGTATATTTGAAATTGTGGATGAAATATGGCACATGATGGATAGATGTAATGTAACAGTGTCACACACATTAAGGGAGGGGAATAGCTTAGCAGACTACATTGCAAATTATGCCCTTGAATATGGTCACCTAGAATGCTTCAACTTTGAAGATCTGGACTCACATGGTAGGAGATTGGTGAATAGTGACAAAAGTCAATGCCCATACCTAAGAGTGAAGGTAGCAAGGAACTGAAAATGAGAAGAGGAGATAAAACAAGGGAGAATGAAACTGCAAGGAAAAGCAATCATGTTCACCATACTCAAATTCAGGAGAAGGAGAGTATGGTGAAAGACTGTTTTACTAACATATCTTTCTGTTTTACAGGTACTGATCGAGTGTCTATATCCCATGACGTGATGAAATTTCAAGTGGTGGTATCAGTGTTTAGCACTCAGTCCACTAAAAAAAAGTCACTGGCATAGACATAAAGGAGAAAAGAATAGACTACTGATCAAGAGCAGGACATTTGGGAAACTTAGGACAACATCATGCAAAGAGAGTGGACAGAAAGAATACCTAGAGATTAACTCCTCTTTTCAGCAGTAAAAGGTCATACACAAGCCAGCATGCTGCACACTAGACTACAACGGAAACAAAGAGTCAGGACAATGCATGAAACAGGAGCAGACAAGCACAACTTATCATCATCCTCAAATCTTCTTGGAAGAGAGAATGATGATGTTTTGGTTAACTAACAAAGTTTATTGTTTTGCAGGTGTTTTATCTATGTCTATGCCCTATTCTTTAGTGAAATTGCAGTTGGTGGTATTAGTGTTATGCACTCACTCCACTGAAAGGAAACTAAAGATAGGATGCATAGACACTATTAAGAGTACCATACTACCCAATTTTCATGGGAATAATGTGTACTCTTGGCAAGGTAGGATGGGAGATGTTGAAGGCCTAGGGATGAAATGTCAAATGGAGAGTAACATCTCATATTCACAGAAAATATCCCAGGTGATAGTAGATACATAATTGAAAAGGAACAAACAGGAAACTACAAGCAAAATTGGGAAGCCCACCTATGTGCAGAAGTGGTAAAAATTAAAACATTTTAGGTGGGACTTAGCATTATTCATGAGGAGTAATCAAGAGTATACAGGGTGCCAGGCAAAAACAACACAACAAAGGCATCAAGTGATAAAGGATGGACTGGAAAGAAGGCTGAACAAAATTGAGATTCATCAACTTCAAATCCAAAAGGAGGAGAAGAAGATGAATTCGTTTTATGATAATGATGTTACTGTATTCATGCCTTACTGTTTTGTACCACTTCTTAAGGGTGGTATTAGAAGATTCCGCTCAATCCCTTGAAGGAGTAAGAATAGTAAGAACAAGCATGAAAGAATGGAGATCACAGGGAAGAGTCAATAAGCAAGAGGTAATCCACATAGTGAACATGCTTGCATATGAATGCAAATGCAGCAGGAGAGGGTCACCTAGAAGTTCCATAGTGTCGCTTGTGTTTCTCTCATTGAATTACTTTCAACTGGCCCAGGGCATAAGGGGCATGATGACTTGACGTCATCCTCAGGCTTATCACCGGCAGTCTGTTAAGGGTTCCAAACTCAACGTTCGAGCTGAATTACATCCACCCTCTCACGGTTAAAAAAGTGGTTAACTATCTCGAAAAAATCAGGATGTGCCTTAATTCAGTCTCGAGGACGGGATAATAGGGGCGTAGCACCGAATATGTCGGAGTAGTCCCACCACTTCCTTTAAACTGTTGGGCACTACATTCTATAAAAAGAAAGTGAAAATGAAAGGTAAACAAAAGAGAGAACAAATGCGACAGAAAGCGTCAGAGTTTCGAAAGCCTGAAATTAAATGGAGGCCAAGAACTAAAAAATCCGAGGGGTTGACCCTTCGTAAACGTCACAACCGATGACCTATAGCCTTAAGTCGCGTGGATCACAAAATGGATCTATGATTTCAAGTCCACTCGTTGATTTCGAGAAAACCGAATCAATTGGCTTTTTTCCCAGCGATGCCTCCAACTCGAGATTTTTCTTCATAGAACTGGCCATCTGTGGATCTAGCTTTCAACAGCGTAGAACACATTATGAGAGATGTTGAAGGGGGATGGTTGCTCTGTTATATTCATGCTAATGGGGCAAGTATGTTTTTCATTGTGGTTCACCTTCATATTTTTCGTGGTCTATATCATGCCAGTTATAGCAGTCCTAGGGAATTTGTTCGGTGTCTCGGAGTTGTAATCTTCCTATTAATGATTGTGGCAGCTTTTATAGGATATGTACTACCTTGGGGTCAGATGAGCTTTTGGGGTGGATGCTTCTTACCCCAAAAGTCAATAAATAGAAGAGTGAGGAGGGATTTTTTGGCAAAGCAAGACTGATTAGCTCTCCTAAGGGTCGTAGCGGAAGAATTCCTCATCTGCGAGCTATTGGGGATCTATTCTATCGTTGCCTTGCACAAGATGGTGCCCTTTCATTTCGAGTTCCTTCCTTCGTAGTCAAATATGATGATACGCTTTGGCGATGTTACCTACAAAATAAAAGGCCTGCTAGGTGATCGAAATCGCTCAGGTCATGCCTTTGAAACAAGTTCTCAAATCAATCTATTCGAGCCCTTGAAAGCAGTATAATTTCATGTGTAAAACATAGTGAGAGTGACACAGATATCCTTTTTTCAAATAGGGAAAGCAAATCCTAATCATCAGGTAAGACGGGTAGACGTTCTATAAAAATTCAAGACAAGAAGAAAGCAAGAAAAGGATAGCGATCGCTTTGGGAACGTCACGGGGGAGGTAGCGTTAAATCTGCCTCGCCTTTCAGAGGTTTTCCACACTTCTGTTGAGCACCAATTGGAAATCCAATCTGACTTCTAAAACGGAATCTTGATTGAAGGACTCATACAAGACTTATTCCAGACCTTATTCCTTCGCATGCTTCTAAGGCTCGAACTCGTCACTAAGGAATGGAAGCCCCCAGTAAACGGCAGCAGTAACTCTAACTGTCCTAAGGTAGCGAAATTACTTGTCGCATAAGTAGTGACCTGCACGAATGGTGTAACGACTGTGGTATTAGTACACAATACTCAGTCCAGTGAAGGGACTTCATGGAGGAGCAAAAGCAAAACACCTAAAATTGGACATGACAAACATGGTAACAAACCCCTACAAGGTAATTCAAGATCAAGCCATTGGAATGTATTCGTGATTAAATGCAGGTAAGTGGAGACAGTTCATGATAGAAACTACACTAGGAGTTCAAGAGAACACACAAGAAGTAGCCGTGAAGCAGTGCAACATCAAAACTGCTATCTATGCAAAATCGGAAAGGCTATGGATGCAATAGGGAAAACAGAATTGTGGCTATATATGCAAGTAGCGGCAGAGATTGGAGGTCCATGGACGCAATGGGCTAGTTTGTATTCACGTATTAATCATAGATCATTGTATAATATTAATTTTGGGTCGCTCAGACGCAAAGTTAATAATAGCATTTATGTAATAGGCAATAATCACTGTCTTACTATACATAAGACAAAGCTACTTTGTTATTTTATTTTTATTATTAATAAAAACTAGTCCTAGGCCATGCCTGGCGGATTACCAAAAAAGAAAAGAAAGATGCTTCAAACACTTGTGGCCTTTAAGAGAGGTAATGTTTTCTTTGGAAAAGGAATGAAAAGTGAGATTATTTTAGTCGGGAAGGTAGGTAAATCTCTTTCTCACTTTATTGAAATAGTTTATCTAGTTTATTGACCTTAACATAGCTTGATAAGCATCTCACAACTATGTGATAGAGGAACCATCGTTGCTTTTACCTCTACTAAATGTATTGTTACTAACCTTACGACTGAAAGGATAATTTTGCACGAAAAGAGAGTAACGATATATACGTGGTTTATCTCTCCGCACAATCAGATAATAATCTCACTTAATTAAGTATCATAGACAGTGATCCTGTAATGACCCGGTCTGTCGTTACGTAAAACCTGTATTATAATTACTGTTATTGACTCATCATAGGTTGATTATACTGTTTATGATGTGTTAGAGTTGGTAGGCTTGGAATCAGAATGGTTGTAGTAAAAGTTCAGGCACATAGTCTTTAAAAATGGCCTTATAGTTGAAAAAGTCAACTGAGGGTTGACTTATTGGTAAACGACCTCGGAATGCGGATTTTATGGCTTGGATAGATTTGTTAGGTGATTTGGGACTTAGGAGTGTGTTCAGAATAATTTTGTGATGTCCGGTGTAGAATTAGGCTTGAATTGGCGAAAGTTAGTTTTTGGCAATTTCCGGTCGGCAGTGGAAAATAGGCTATCAGAGTCGGAATGGAATTCCGGAAGTTGGAATAGGTTCGTAATGTCATTTTGGATATGTCTGCAAAATTTTAGGTCAAACGGAGTTGTTTTGGATAATTTCAGCATCATTGGTGGATTTTAGAAATTTCAAAGTTCTTAGGCTTGAATCCGATGTGATTTTGGTGTTTTGATGTTATTTTTAGTGTTTTGAGAGTGAAACTAAGTTTGAATGATGTTATGGGATATGTTGGTAAAATTGGTTGGGATCCCGAGGGGCTCGGGATTGATTTCGAGTGATTAACAAAAGTTTTGAAGTTGGTAAAATGCAGCTTCAGCTGCTGGTGCTGGTGTAACCGCACCTGCGGAAGTTTGACCGCAGGTGCGAGCCCGCAGAAGCGGATGGGACTCCGCAGATGCGGAAGTTTGATTGGCTGAGGAAATTCCGTAGGTGCGAGGTGTTTTCCGCACCTGCAAAGCCGCAGATGCGGAAGGACGAGCGCAGGTGTGGAGGCTGAGATTTTGAGGGTTCTCCGCAGGTGCGTACCTAGGACCGCAGGTGCGGGTCCGCAGGTGCGCGTAAGTGGCCGTAGGGGCGGAACCACTGTTCAGAAAGTATATAAGCATGCTTTCACGAATTTTAACCCTCTTTTCACCATTGTTGTACGGGTTCTGAGGTTTTTGAGGGATTTTGAAGAGGGAAACGTTAGTGCATCTTTGAGGTAAGATTTTTGGACTTAATAACTCGATTATATGTGATTGGAGACCTAATATCAGTGTTTAATTCATGAAAATCAGTAGAAAAAGAGGGGGTTAGGGATTGAGAATATGAGACCTTTAGGACATGATTTGAGGGGTCAAACGAACTTCGATTTTAGCGTTCTTTATATGTACGGACTCGTGAGATGATGAAGAACATTTTGGTATAAAATTTGTCGAGTTCCGAGATGTGGGCCCGGTGGTCGGGTTTTTGCTAATTTCAGGCTATGAGCTAAAATTGGTATTTTTCAATTGGAATTCATTCCTTAAGCATACTTTGATTATAAAGGTCTGATCTTTATAGATTTGGAGCGCTCGGAAGTTGATACGAGAGGCAAGCGGGTCGCAGATTAGCTTTTCGGGCTAGTTTGAGGTAAGTAATGTCTTTAAATCCTGTCCTGAGAGTATGAAACCCCGGACCTTGCATCCTTTCAGGGATCTTGGAATGCAAATATTGGAACTTTGGAAATATATTCCCTATTTAGGCAACTACTGAGTTGCGAAACCGATTTTTAAGCCTATGCTTAATAGTATTGATATATTTTGATATGATTTGGGCTGTAATCCATGTTTGGGGCCTAGTGCCGATCTGTTTACTCCTTGGGGGTTGTTTTACTATTTTCCTCACTTGATATGTTATGATTTTCACTCAGTCTGCTCTTGAAATTTTTTTTGACACTCAGAGTGTTTTGATATTGTTTCTGGAAAATGAAACACTATTTTTGGGTCGAGCACCCGGTATTTTTATGGCCTAAGGGGCATGTTGAGAGTGTCTGACTAATTGAGGCTGGGGGCCAATGTTGTGAGGATGTTATCATGTGAGAGAGGCCGAGGGCCAATGTTGTGAGTGATTTATGCCATGATGTGGCTTGTTATAGCGCTTGGGCTGTAGGAGCCCCTCCGGAGTCTGTACACACCCTCAGTGAGCGCAGGTACCTATTGAGTGCGAGTGATGTCCGCGGGGCTGATACTGAGTGATTGTAAGGTTGCCTGCTGGGCTCCGAGTGATGGTGAGGTGCTGAGGGAAATGTTATGAGAGATGATTATGGCCCGAGGGGCAGATTTATGATGATATTTTACTTAGTTTTTGACTATGACTCACTTCATTCTTTTTCAAATTGATTTTACCGAGAGGTTTACTGAGATATATTGAAAATATACTTGTTTAAAAGGAGTTCTGGAAATTGGTTTTCGAACTTATGTATACTGTATTGAGACTTGGTATTTTATTGTTTGTGGATTGGTGTTTTGTGCTGTGTGTTTCTTATTTCTCAGACTGTGATTTATTTTCATTACTACTGAGTTGGCGTACTCATCATTGCTCCCTGCACCCCTGTGTGCAGATCCAGGTACTAGCGCGGAGCAGTAGCCATTTTTGTTCGTTAGCAGCAGCTTACGGGATTTCGAGGTAGCTGTCCAGCGTCCGCAGCTTCTCCATTTCCCTTCCTTTATTAGTGTTAGTATTTATTTCATAGACATTGTTTAAGACATTATTGGAGTTAGTTTTATTTCTTAGATGCTCGTGACCATGTTGACTCCAGTATTGGGAAGTTTTATTTAGACTGTTAGGTTATTATTGGGGCGTAAAGACTTAATGAAATTAATTATACTCTGTTTGCTGTTTGATATTGATTTGTGAAATATTATTATAGAACGAATGGGTAGTGATGTGATGGTAGGCTAGCCTAGTTCCACGATAGGCGCCATCACGACCTGTTAGGATTCGGGGTCGTGACAAGTTGGTATCAGAGCTCTAGGTTACATAGGACTCAACGGTCATGAGCAGGTTCAGTAGAGTCATGTGGATCAGTACAGATACGTCTATACTTATCTTCGAGAGGCTGCAGAACTCTTAGGAAAAATCTCAATTTCTTGAACCATTTCGTGCCAATCTATTGATTCTTGAAATCTAAACTCATGTTGTTTCATTCTCTCACAAATGGTGAGGACACGCAATACCGATCAGGGTGACCAGACACCAGCCAGACCCACAAGGGGTCGAGTCGGTGGTGGAGTTAGGGGACCAACGCGTGCAGTAGCCGGGACAGTATCACAGGATACCCCCATCGTTTTCAGAATTAGGTTCCCGCCGAGGGTACTCCAGCGAGACAAGCTCAGGCACCGGCAGTGCCTATTGTTATTCGAGGTCTTCAGGAGACCCTGGCTCAAATATTGACGGTGTGTACCAGTTTAGCTCAGGCAGTTGCTATGTCTACGACTGCCACTGCAGCTCAGGCCGGGGGAGGCATTCAGACTCCAGCTGCCCGGACACCTGAGCAGGCTGTACAGGGTATTCAGGCCCCGGGGGTAGTCCCAGCCCAGCCAGTTTCCCCAGTTCAGGATTATGTGGTTCCAGCTATGCCCGAGGATGAGCAACATAGGTTGGAAAGGTTCAGTAGACTTCAGCCTCCGACTTTCAGCAGCACAGAGGGTGAGGATGCCCAAGGTTTTCTGGATAAATGCCAAAGGATACTACGTACTGCGGGTGTTTTGGAGACCAGTGGGGTCTCATTTGCTACATTTCAGTTTGCTGTTGCTGCTTTTACTCGGTGGGAGACATTCGAGAGGCGTAGGCCAGTTGGTTCAGCACCACTCACCTAGTAGCAGTTCTCCACGATCGTTTTAGAGAAGTATGTTCCTTAGTCCCATAGAGAGGAGCAGCGCAGGCAGTTTGAGCAGCTGCGCCAAGGAGAGTTGTCAGTTACTCAATATGAGATGAGATTTTTTGAGTTGGCTCGACATGCTTCGGAGTTTGTCCCTACTGACAAGGATAGGATCAGGAGATTTGTAGATGGTCTCACTTATCAGCTTCGCGTTTTGATGACCAGAGAGAGAATTTCTGGAGCTACATTTAAGCAGGTTGTTGACATTGCTCGGGATATTGAGTCAGTTCGCAGGCAGGAGCGTGAGGAAAGAGAGACCAAGAGGCCTCGGGGATCAGGTAACTTCAGTGGTGCCCCTTCTAGAGGGTAGTTTCAGCACAACACAGGTCGTCCATTTAGACCTCCACAGCCAGTTCGCCTAGCTTACAGTGGTGTATCTTCGGGGCAGGGTTCTCGCAATTAACATAAGGGACGTTCATCTTTTAGTGCCCTTCCAGCTCAAAGCTTCGCCCGAGCATCATTTTATCAGGGTTCTTCTATGCATGGTTCGTCTGGTGGTTATCATGGTGGCAGGGGTTCTCGACAATTTTCATCTCAAGCTCCAGGTGGTTGTTATGAGTGTGGAGAGTTCGGACATGAATGGAGGCAGTTTCCCCTCCTAGTAGTTCATCTCAGCAGAGGGTTCAACCCTCGACTTCAGCCCCAGTCACTTTACCACCTACTCAGGCAGCTAGGGGTGGTGGTTAGGCAGCTAGAGGATGACCTAGAGGGGGAGGTCGAACAGGTGGAGGCCAGCCACGTATTTATGCACTTCCGACTAGGCTTGATGCTATGGTCTCAGATGCGGTGATTACAGGTACTATCTCAGTTTGTCACAGTGACGCTTTGGCTTTATTTGACCCTGATTCCACGTACTCTTATGCCTCATCCTATTTTTCTCATTTTATAAATATGCCTCGTGAGTCTTTAGTTACGTCTGTTCATGTTTCGACTCCGGTGCGCGATACTATTGTTGTGGACCGTGTGTATCGGTCGTGTCTTATATCTATTGTCAGTCTGGAGAACCGAGTGGGCTTGATGTTACTCATTATGGTTGATTTTGATGTGATTCTTGGCATAGATTGGTTATCCCCATGTCATGCGATCCTTGATTGTCACGCTAAGACCGTGACCTTAGCTATGCCCGGAGTTCCGAGAGTTTAGTGGAGAGGGTCTATAGAGCATGTGCCTAGCAGAGTGATTTCTTATTTGAAGGCTCAGCGTATGGTTGAGAAAGGGTGTGAATCTTATCTTGCTTTTGTGAAGGATGTTAGTAGTAAGACTCCATCTGTTGATTCTGTTCCTGTAGTCCGTGATTTTCTGGATGTATTCCCTGCAAACCTGCCAGGCATGCCACCTGATAGGGATATTGATTTTGGTATTGACTTGGTGCCAGACACTCAGCCTATCTCTATTCCACCTTACCGCATGTCACCAGCAGAGTTGAAGGAATTGAAAGGGCAGCTTTAGGAACTCTCAGATAAGGGGTTCATTCAGCCTAGTGTGTCACCTTGGGGTGCACCGGTGTTATTTGTGAAAAAGAAAGACGGCTCCATGCGTATGTGTATTGATTTTAGGCAGCTGAATAAGGTTACGGTGAAGAACCGGTATCCCTTGCCTCGTATTGATGACTTATTTGATCAGCTTCAGGGAGCTAAGGTGTTCTCCAAGATTGACTTAAGGTCTGGGTATCATCAGTTGAAGATTCGGGATTCTGATATTCCGAAGACTGCTTTCAGGATCAGATATAGTCATTACGAATTCCTGGTTATGTCATTTGGGATGACCAATGCCCCAGTCGCGTTCATGTAATTGATGAACAGTGTGTTTCAGCCTTACCTTGATTCGTTCGTCATTGTGTTCATTGATGACATCCTGGTTTATTCCTATAGCCAGGAAGAGCATGCTCATCATTTGAGGGTTGTGTTACAGAGGTTGAGGGAGGAGAAGCTTTATGCGAAATTCTCTAAGTGTGAGTTTTGGCTTGGTTTAGTAGCTTTCTTGGGACACGTGGTGTCTAGTGAGGGTATTCAGGTTGATCCAAAGAAGATTGAGGCGGTGCAGAGTTGGCCCAGGCCGTCCTCAGCTACTGAGATTAGGAGTTTCCTTGGTCTGGCGGGATATTACCGTCGCTTTGTGGAAGGATTCTCTTCTATTGCTTTGCCATTGACCAGATTGACCCAGAAGGGTGCTCCATTCAGATGGTCCGATGAGTGTGAGGAGAGCTTTCAGAAGCTCAAGTCAGCATTGACCACAACTCCAATTTTGGTTTTGCCTACTGGTTCGGGTTCTTATACAGTCTATTATGATGCTTCTAGAGTTGGCTTGGGAGCGGTATTGATGCAGGACGGTAGGGTGATTGCCTACGCGTCTAGACATTTGAAGGTGCACGAAAAGAACTATCCAGTGCACGATCTTGAATTAGCTGCCATTGTTCATGCCTTAAAGATTTGGCGGCATTACTTGTATGGGGTACTGTGTGAGATTTTCACTGATCATCGTAGCTTGCAGTATCTGCTGAGGCAGAAGGATTTGAATTTGCGGCAGAGGAGATGGTTAGAGCTTCTCAAGGATTATGATCTTACTATTTTGTATCACCCGGGAAAGGCCAATGTAGTGGACGATGCCTTGAGTCGCAGAGCCGAGAGTTTGGGGAGTATAACATACCTTTCAAATGACGAGCGACCTTTAGCACTTGATGTTCAGGCTTTAGCGGGTCAGTTGGTGAGATTGGATTTGTTAGACCCTCCGCGGGTAGTAGCTAGCATGGCTTCTCGGTCTTCTCTTTATGATCAGATTTGAGCTCGGCAGTATGATGAACGACATTTGTTAGTACTTCAGGATAGGGTCCGTTGAGGTGATGCCAGGGATGTGACTATTGGTGATGACGGTGTTATGAGGATGCAGGTCCATATTTGCGTGCCAAATGTGGATGGTCTTCGAGAGTTGATATTAGCAGAGGCACATAGCTCGCGATATTCCATTCATCCGGGTGCCGCGAAGATGTATCAGGACTTGAAACAACATTATTGGTGGAGGCGAATGAAGAGAGATATTGTTGAGTATGTAGCACGGTGTCTCAACTGCCAGCAGGTTAAGTATGATCACCAGAGACCAGGTGGATTGCTTCAGAGGTTAGATATTCCGGAGTGGAAGTGGGAGGGGATCACTATGGACTTTGTAGTTGTGCTTCCATGGACTTCGAAAGGTTTTGATGCTATTTGGGTCATTGTGGATAGATTGGCCAAGTCCACGCACTTCATTCCTGTCAGCACTACTTATACTTCAGAGCGGTTAGCTGGTATTTACATTAATGAGATTGTCCGGTGCATGGAGTTCCGGTTTCTATTACTTCTGACAAAGGTTCTCAGTTCACATCTTCGTTTTGGAGGGCCGTACAGAGAGATATGGGTACTGATGTAGAGTTGAGCACTTCATTTCATCCTCAGACCGACGGGCAGTCGGAACGGACTATTCAGATTTTGGAGGATATGTTACGGGCTTGTGTGATTGATTTTGGTGGTTCATGGGATCAGTTTCTGCCACTAGCGGAGTTTGCATATAATAACAGCTACTAGTCCAGTATTCATATGGCTTCGTATGAGGCTTTATATGGTAGGGGGTGTAGATCTCTGGTTGGTTGGTTCGAGCCCGGTGAGGCTAAGCTATTGGGCACAAATTTGATTCAGGATGCGTTGGAGAAGGTGAAGTTGATTCAGGAGCGACTTCGCATGGAACAGTCTAGGCAGAAGAGTTATGCGGACCGGAAGGTCCGGGATGTGTCATTTATGGAAGGTGATAAAGTACTGCTGAAGGTATCACCCATGAAGGGTGTTATGAGGTTCGGAAAGAGAGGAAAGATGTGTCCACGGTTTATTGGTCCTTTTGAGGTACTTCAGAAGGTTGGAGAGGTGGCTTATAGACTTGCATTGCCACCCAGCTTATCGAGTGTTCATCCAGTATTTCATGTGTCGATGCTCTGGAAGTATGTTGGTGACCCGTCTCATGTGTTAGACTTTAGCACAGTTCAGCTTGAGGATGATATGTTATATGAGGTCGAGCCATTAGCAATTTTGGCTCGCGAGGTCAGAAGTTGAGGTCCAAGGATATAGCTTTAGTGAAAGTACAATGGAGAGATCATCCAGTGGAGAAGGCTACTTGGGAGACCGAGCAGGAGATGCAGAGCAAATATCCTCACTTGTTTGAGACTCCAGGTATGTTTCTAGGCTCGTTCGAGGACGAACGTTTGTTTAAGAGGGGGAGAATGTAACGACCCAGTCTGTCGTTACGTAGAACATGTATTATAATTACTGTTATTGACTCATAATAGGTTGGTTATACTGTTTATGATGCGTTAGAGTTTGTAGGCTTGGAATCAGAATGATTGTAGTGACAGTTTAGTTAGTCTTTAAAAATGGCCTTATAGTTGGAAAAGTCAACTGAGGGTTGACTTGTTGGTAAACTACCTCGGAATGCGGATTTTATGGCTCTGATAGCATCGTTAGGTGATTTGGGAATTACGAGTGTGTTTAGAATAATTTTATGATGTCCGGTGTAGAATTAGGCTTGAATTGACAAAAGTTAGTTTTTGGCGATTTTCGATCGACAATGGAAAATAGGCTATCGGTGTCGGAATGGAATTCCAGAAGTTGGAAGAGGTTCGTAATGTCATTTTGGATATGTCTACAAAATTTCAAGTCAAACGGAGTTGTTTGGATAGTTTCGGCATCCTTGGTGGATTTTAGAAATTTCACAGTTCTTAGGCTTGAATCCGATGTGATTTTTGTGTTTTGATGTTATTTTTACTGTTTTGAGAGTGCAACTAAGTTTGAATGATGTTATGGGATATGTTGGTAAAATTGGTTGGGATCCCGAGGGGCTCGGGATTGATTTTGGGTGATTAACGGAAGTTTTGAAGTTGGTAAAATGCAGCTTCGGCTGCTGGTGCTGGTGTAACCGTACCTGCAGAAGTTCGACCGTAGGTGCGGGCTCGCAGAAGCGTACGGGACTCCGCAGATGCGGAAGTTTGACTGGTAGAGGAAATTCCGCAGGTGCGAGGTGTTTACCGCACCTGCCAAGCCGCAGATGCGGAAGGACGAGCGCAGGTGCGGAGGCTAAGATTTTGAGGGTTCTCCGCAGGTGCGCACCTGGGACCGCAGGTGCGCGTAAGTGGACGCAGGTGCGGAACCACTGTTCAGAAAGTATATAAGCATGCCTTCGCGAATTTTAACCCTCTTTGCACCATTGTTGTACGGGTTCCGAGGTTTTTGAGGGATTTTGAAGAGGGAAACGTTGGTGCATCATTGAGGTAAGCTTTTTGGACTTAATAAGTCGATTATATGTGATTGGAGACCTAATAATAGTGTTTAATTCATGAAAATCAGTAGAAAAAGAGGGGGTTAGGGCTTGAGAATATGAGACCTTTAGGAGATTATTTTAGGGGTAAAACGAATTCCGATTTTAGCGTTCTTTATATGTACGGACTCATGAGATGATGAAGAACACTTTAGTATAAAATTTATCGAGTTCGAGACGCGGGATCGGGGGTCGGGTTTTTGCTAATTTCAGGTTTTGAGCTAAAATTGGTATTTTTCAATTGAAATTCATTCCTTAAGCATAATTTGATGATAAAGGTCTGATCTTTATAGATTTGGAGCGCTCAGAAGTTGATACGAGAGGCAAACGGGTCGCAGAGTAGCTTTTCAGGCTAGTTTGAGGTAAGTAATGTCTTTAAATCTTGTCATGAGGGTATGAAACCCCGGACATTGCATCCTTTCACGGATTTTGGAATGCAAAGATTGGAACTTTGGAAATATATTCCCTATTTAGGCAACTATCGAGTTGCGAAACCGATTTTTAAGCCTATGCTTAATAGTATTGATATATTTTGATATGATTTGGGCTGTAAGCCATGTTTTGGGCCTAGCGCCGATCTGTTTACCCCTTGGGGTTTGTTTTACTATTTTTCTCACTTGATATGTTATGATTTTCACTCAGTCTGTTCTTGAAAATTATTTTGACACTCAGAGTATTTTGATATTATTTATCGAAAATGAAACACCGTTTTTGGGTCGAGAACCCGGTATATTTATGGCCTGAGGGGCATGTTGAGAGTGTTTGACTGAGTGAGGTTACGAGCCAATGTTGTGAGGATGTTATGATATGAGAGAGGCTGAGGGCCAATGTTGTGAGAGATTTATGCCATGACGTGGATCTTTATAGCGCTTGGGCTGTAGGAGCCCCTCCGGAGTCTGTACACACCCCCAGTGAGCGCAGGTACCTATTGAGTGTGAGTGATGCCCGCGGGGCTGATACTGAGTGATTGTGAGGTTGCCTGCTGGGCTCCGAGTGATGGTGAGGTGCTGAGGAAAATGTTATGAGAGATGATTATGGCCCGATGGGCAGATTTATGATGATATTTTACTGAGTTTTTGACTGTGATTCACTTCATTTTTTTCCAAACTGATTTTACTGAGAGTTTTACTGAGATATATTGAAAATATACTTGTTTCAAAGGAGTTCTGGAAATTGGTTTTCGAACTTATGTATACTGTATTAAGACTTGGTGTTTTACTATTTGTGGATTGGTGTTTGTGTTGTGTGTTTCTTATTTCTCAGACTGTGATTTATTTTCATTACTACTGAGTTGGCGTACTCATCATTACTCCCTGCACCCCTGTGTGCATATCCAGGTACTAGCGTAGAGCAGTAGCCATTTTTGTTCGTTAGCAGCAGCTTACGGGATTTCGAGGCAGCTGTCCTGCGTCCGCAACTTCTCCATTTTCCTTCCTTTATTAGTATTAGTATTTATTTCATAGACATTGTTTAAGACATTAGCAGAGTTAGTTTTATTTTTTAGATTCCCGTGACCATGTTGACTCCAGTCTTGGGAGGGTTTGTTTAGACAATTAGGTTATTATTGGGGCGTGAAGACTTAATGACATTGATTATACTCTGTTTGCTGTTTGTTATTGATATGTGAAATATTATTATAGAACGAATGGGTAGTGATGTGATGGTTGGCTAGCCTAGTTCCACGATAGGCGCCATCACGACCTGTTAGGATTTGAGATCGTGACAGATCCCCTCCTTGAGCATAAGAGGCTTGGGCATGCTAGCCTAAGTCAACTTAACAAACTAGTTTTCAAGGGCTTGATAATAGGGCTAACTAATATATATCTCAAGGAAGATAAAACATTGTGATGCATTTGCAAGGGTGATGTAGGTAAAATATTCCTTCAAAATTAAGAAAGTGGTAAGTACTACAAGATCGATGGAACTAGTCCATATGAATTTGTGTGGACTAATGAGAACAACGAGCATATGTTGTAAGAGATATGTTTTGGTTCTTGTTGATGACTACTCCAGTTTACTTGGACATTTTTTAATATATAAAGATAAAGTATTTTATATATTCACTTTATTTATTAGAAAAACTCAAAGCCAACAAGGTACTCAACTTGCATTTATTAGATCTGATTATGGTACAAAAGTTGAGAATGCTACATTTACTGAATTTTGTGATATGCATGGTATAGATTTTAGTTTCTCTGCTCCTACAACTCATGACAAAATGGAGTAGTTGAAAGAAATATTAGGACTTTAGAGGGAATCGTAACAACCATACTAGGCAGAAGATGTAAATACTGCATGATTTATCATAAATAGATGCATGACTAGACCTTTTGTTGAGAACACCTTATGAGTTATTTAAAGGAAAAAAGCCCAATATATCTCATCTTAGCGCATTTGGATGTAAGTATTTTATTCATAATAATGTAAAGAATGCCACAGGTAAGTTGATCCCAGAAGTGATGAGGGAATATTCCTTTTCACATGGTAAAGCCTATAAAGTAAACTACAATAGAATTATCTGTATAGAGGAGAGCGTTTATGTCTTCTTTAATAAGGCTAGCATTCTCTCTTAGAGGCAGGAACAAGAAGATGAACTATTAGACTGATAAGAAACTCAAACGCTGAAGGTGTAGTCAAGCAAGAAACTGTACTACAGAAAGGAACAAGTGATGGACCAAGTTCTTCCACCTAGGGAAACTTGACAGGGTGAACTAATCAAAGAAGAGCTGATCCTCAACCTCAAAGGAACCTATAACTAAACTTGTTCCTCATCCGAATTACAAGGAAGGAACATCTTAAGAGCGATAGTTGGTTGTAAAACCTTATAAGTACCAAAGTTCTCATCCCATTGGGATATAATCACTAACCCAACTATGGGATTAAAATTAGATATTCCTTAAAAAGAATCTTTGTGCTTACAATGGGTTTTTGTCACTTATTGAACCTAATAATCTTTCTGCGTCTATATAGGATACATATTTGGTACATGCAATGCAGGAGGAACTCAATCAATTTGAAAGAAGTTAAGTTTGGCATCTGGTACCAAAACTACAGATAGAACAGTGATTAGTAAGAATTTGGTCTTTATAAATAAATTTGATGAAAGAAGAACACTTACATGGAATAAGGAAATATTGGTGGTTAAAGGGTATAACCATGTGGATGGCATAAACTATGACGAGACTTTTGCTCTTGTTGCAAGATTGGAAGTAATTAGATCCCTTGTAGCCTTTGCTGCTTACATTGAATTCACTCTCCATCAGATGGATGTCAAGAGTGCCTTCCTCAGTGGATACATAAAGGAAGAAGTTTTTGTCCAGCAACCTCATGACGTTGAATGAAAGGAGTGTCACGAGCAGGTGTATATGCTTGAAAAGACACTCTATGGGCTTAAGCAGGCTCGAAGAGAATGGTATGATAGACTATCTAAATTTTTGGTTTAGCATGGCAACAAGAGAGGTAAAACAAAAACACCTTTTTCTTGAAGGACAACAATAAATATCTTTTGGTTTTTCGGATATATGTCGATGATATAATCTTTGGAGAAAATAATGATTGACTATGTAAGGAATTTTATAATATAATGAGAGTGAGTTTGAAATGAGTATGATATGTGAGTTTAACTTCTTTTTAGGATTATAGATCTAACAAACATTAAATGGAACTATGATCTATCAACAAAAGTTTGTCAAAGCATTTCTTAAAAGATTTAAGATGGAGGACTCCAAAGAAATTGACACCCCTATTGCTCCAACTACATAACTAGATCTGGATGAACATGGTTCATCAGTGGATCAAAATATTATAGGGGAAGGATAGGCCCTCTATTATATCTTTATTGCTAGTTGACTAGACATTGTTTTATGTATAGGACTTTGTCTCAGATTTCAGGATAATCCAAAGGAGTCTCACTTGAAAGTAGTAAAAAGGATATTGAGATATCTAAAAGACACAATTAATCTTCACCTATGTTATCCTAAAAGCAGTAATTTTGATCTAGTAGGATATGTTGACGCCGATTATGCAGATTTCCTTATGGATAGAAAAATCACTTCAGGAATGACATACTTTCTTGACTCATATCTTTTATCTTGGGCCATTAAAAAGCTAAATTCCTTGGCCTCATCTACTGCTAAAGCTAAGTATGTGGTTGTTGCCTCATGTCCTTCTTAATTATTGTAGATTAAGCAGCAATTAATAGACTTTTTAATTGATGTAGATTGTATTTCTATCTTTGTGATAATACAAATGAAATTAACATGACTAAGAACCCGGTTCCTCACAAATGACGAAATATATAGATGTTAGGCATCATTTTCTAATGGAAATTTTGTGAAGCGTATAGTTACTATGGAGTTTTGTGCTAAAGATAAACAAATTGCTAAAATATTCACAAAAGTTTTATGTAAGGATCACTTTGAAAGGAGCATGTTAGAATCCGGGATGATTAAGATTATCTAAAAGGAACTTGTTCTATATAAGTGATTGGCTAGTTGTTTTGAAAATTTTGTAAATAATTAGATTAGTTTTTGCTAGTCTCATACTTGTATTAGTATACTCCTATGCCATCTTGGAAAATGTCTCACTGATGTCTAGTGATATTGCCCTTACTTTCTCAGAAAATTCTATCTTACGTAATAGGGCTCTTAGTGAAGAACTCGGATCATCTATCTTATCAGGTGTGCATTCTCCTCTCAGCATAATTTTAAATAAATGCTAAAGAACCATATTCTAGAAACATGCCCCACTATGTTTCAAAACCTTTGAAATATGTAGTTATAAATGAACCAACTCACACCAAAATAACATTTCATGCACCATGACTGCTAAATTTTTAGGAAGATTCCATACATCTATTCAACCTGAAAAACCCAATAGGATTAGAACTTTATTTTGAAAAGAAACTATTCCATACTCGAAATCTATCCCCTTCCCTCTTTAAATTGACCTCTGCTCTCTCTCCCTTATTCAAATCACAAGTTAAATGCATAACCTCTTAAACATTATCTAATGCTTTTGATATTCAAAAATGGAAAACACCTTTGAAACCCCCTAAATCTTAAAAACATCCACCAACCAGTCTATTCTAGTGAAAGAACAAACTTACCCACAATCATCCACATCTTTGGCTCAAACCGCACAAACCCCTAAAAATATATCACGTCAAGAGTAAGGTAGTAATTTAGTGGCAATTAAAGAATATCCCTAAAATATCAGTGAAAAATGAAAAGCAAGTCAAGTAGAAGTAACCCAAAATTTTGAGGAATCATTCCAGTTCGTGACTGAGGGGAAGAGCTAGTTTCATCTGAAACTAAAAAGGTAACTTTTGAGGTTTCTTCTTATGTAGTTGAGTATATGTTGAGGGGAACACTGAAACCTTGATTTTTAAGCCTATTGTTTGTACTAAAATAAAAAAGGTGGATGCTAATGATGATGATATTATTGGTGGTAAAAATGAAATAGGAAAATGTCACGACCCGAAATCCTAACTCAGGTCGTGATGGCGCCCAACACCGGGGGTCAGTCAAGTCAACACTCGAATTTACAGTGAATTTCCTTTATTTTACAAAACGTTCCAATACTTGCTACATTTAAGATTGTAACATTAAGTGGAAATAGTTAAATTAAACCAACTTAAGCAAAAGTAACCATAAAGNAATATAAAATGTCTACTACGTGTGTGCCAGGAACTAGTGTCACGAGTCCTACGGGCATACTAACAGAATATACAAAAGATACAATAGAACTGTCCCACTGCCTGGAAGTAATAGACGGGAAATAACAAAAGAAGACTCCATAGTGCTGCTGGGGATCGCTAGGAGAAGCAGCTCACCGTGAAGTCAGGTCCAACTATAATCAGAATCGAGCTCCGGTCTGATAACCAGATGCACCAGCCTCAGAACCTGTACAATTAAGTACAGAAACGTAGCATGAGTACATAAATAAATATGTACCCAGTGAGTATCCAGTCTACTCTCGAAGAAGTAGTGACGAGAGGTCGACTTGACACTTACTAGGGTTCAACAATATAATTTAACAGGATATGATAAAAGCAATAGGCATACGAGGATGATAAAGTAGTAAACATTAAAGATAAGTGCAAATCAAATAAATACTAGAAGTAACTAAAAAATTACCACTTCGTCCCCCCCCCCCCCAAATATCTGTCAATTCAATATCCATGAAATTATTAACAATTTAGCATGCGCATACGGGATAAGGACAACCGGCCTGAGCCATCATAGTAACCATATCTGTGCACTGCCGAGGATCGAACGGCCCGAACCATAATTGTATCTTTCAATCGGCCGTGACGTACAGCCCGCTCCCATGAGAGTAAGGGGAATAACACTGTGCTCGCGGAATGTAAATTGCGAAGCGGTCACATGCACACACAGAATATCTTCTTAATTTACTTTTCAGAGGGCATTCCTTTAATTTACCAAATTCCATGATCTCAGGGAAACGAGCTGCATGTAACATGAATTCGTAAAGCACATAATTCATTTTGAGGAAGAACACAAAGCATGATGTGTGCCTAACTACCCAAACATAACAATAATAGTCGCTACGTACGGATTCTCGTCACTTTGTACGTACGTAGCCCCCGCAACCATTAACACATAGTCATTTAATTCACATATGGGGACAATTCCCTCTTACAAGGTTAGAAAGGAGACTCACCTCGTGTCGAACCAGCTTTTCGGGTCAAGAATGTGCCCGAAACTCCAAACTCGTCTCCCAAGGACTTGAAACTAGCCACAAGTTACTTAATTATATCAATAAATGCTAAATGAATCAATTCTAATGCATGGAAGTGAGTTTACTAAAGTTTTTTTTCCCAAAAAGTCAAAACTCGAACCTGGGCCCGCTCGGTCCAAACCCGAAATTTGGACCAAAACTCGATTACCCATTCACCCCCGAGCCCGGATATATAAATGGTTTTGGAGTCCGACCTCAATTTGAGGTCTAAATCCCCAAATTTCAATATTCTTAGGTTTTACCCAAAATTCCCAATTCCACCATGAAAACCCTAATTCTAGGATGAAATCTTGTAAAAAGAAGTTAAGGAGTGAAGAAAATGAGTTAGAAATTACTTACAAACGTTTTGGAGAAGAAAGTGTGCTTGGAAAATCGCCTCTTATGTTTTTGAGGTTTTGAAAAATGAAAATAACTGAAAATCTCACTTATTTATACCCCTCTCAGACCTTCACCGCGGTCCGCACAAAAACGACCGCGGCCGCGAAGGTCTACCGCGCACCACACCAAGACGACCGTAGTCGCAAAGCTCCACCACGGACTGCACAAAGGCGACCGCGGACCGTGCAAAGGCGACCGCGGTCGCGAAGCTCCACTGCAGACCGCGCAAAGGCGACCTCGGTCGTGAAGCTCCACCGCGGACCGCACAATGGCTACCATGTTCGCGAAGCTCTACCGCGGACCGCGCAAAGGCGACCACGGACCGCAATGGCGGGTTCAGTGATTTGAAATTCTCTGAACCTACAACAGCCCTGATCTATGCTTAGCACACCCCAAGACCTACCCGAAACTCACCTGAGCCCTCGGAATTTCCATACCAAAAGTGCACACAACCTCGAAAACATTCTACAGACTTATTCGTGTAATTAAATCATCAAAATAACTTCGTTAACATCGAATTAAACCTCAAAATCAATGAAATTTCTCACAACTTCTTTAAACCTCAACTTTTGCATTATAGGTCCGAATAACGTCAAATGGATTCCGTTTCTTACAAAATTTCACAAACATAACAAATATATTATATATGACCTGTACCGGGCTCCGGAACCGTAATACGGGCCCGATACCACAGGTTTCACATAGAATTTCATTTTCAAAAACCTTTATATTTTTCAGAAAACAATTTTCTTCAAAAATTCATTTCTCGTACTTGGGACCTCGGAATTCGATTATGTGCATACGCCCAAGTCCCATATTTTGCTACGGACCTTCCGTGATCGTCAAATCAAGGGTCCGGGTCCGTTTACCAAAAATGTTGACCAAAGTCAACTTTACTCAATTTTCAATACAAAAAAATCATTTTCATTAGTTTTTCTCATAATGGCTTCCCGGTTACACGACCGGTTTGCGCATGCAAATCGAGGTGAGATAGAAGGAGGTTCTCGTGACATCGGAACACAGATTTAGCTAGAAATACACGGGATGACCTTTTTGGGTCATCACAATCTCCACCTCTAAAACAAACGTTCGTCCTCGAACGGACATAGAACGATACCTGAATTGGGGAAAAGATGGGGATATCGGCTCCGCATATCGGACTCGGACTGCCAAGTCGCCTCCTCGACTGGCTGGCCCCTCCACTGGACCTTTACGGAAGAAACTCTCTTGGATCTCAACTGGCGATCCTGTCTGTCAATAATAGCAACTGGCTCCTCCTCGTAGCCCAACCTCTCATCCAACTGAATAGCACTGAAATCAACCACGTGAGAGAAGTCGACGTGGTATCTCCGAAGCGTGGATACATGAAAGACCGGATGAACTCCTGATAAAGTGGGAGGCAAAGCAAGCTCATAAGAAACCTCTCCAACTCTGCTCAATACCTCGGAAGGACCTATAAACCGTGGGCTCAACTTGCCCTTCTTCCCGAACCTCATAATACCCTTCATCGGGGAGACCTTCAACAGGACCTTTTCTCCCTCCATAAATGATACAACACGCGCCTTCTGATCCGCGTAACTCTTCTGTCTGGACTGTGCTGTGTGGAGCCTATCCTGAATCAACTTTACCTTCTTAAAGCATCTTTCACCAAGTCAGTGCCATACAACTTAGCCTCGCCAGGCTCAACCACCCGATAGGAGAACGACATCGCCGACCATACAAAGCCTCAAATGGAGCCATCTCGATGCTGGAATGATAACTATTATTGTAAGCAAACTCGGTCAAAGGCAAGAACTGGTCCCACTAGCCTCTGAAGTCAATCACACATGCCATGAGCATGTCCTCCAATATCTGAACTATCCGCTCCGACTGACCATTAGCCTGAGGATGAAATGCTGTGCTGAGATCTATCTGGGTGCCCAACTCACTATGCAATTCTCTCCAGAAGTGCGAGGTGAACTGAGGACCTCGATCTGATATAATGGACATCGGCACACTGTGCAACCGAACTATCTCCCGAATGTAAATCTGGGCTAACCTCTTAGAAGTATAAGTAGTAGCTACTGGAATGAAATGCGCCGATTTGGTCAACCTATCCACAATGAACCAAACCGCGTCAACCTTCCGCAAAGTCCGAGGCAACCCAACCACGAATTCCATAGTGATGCGCTCCCACTTCCACTCAGGAATGGGCATCTGCTGAAGTTGGCCTCCTAGCCTCTAGTGCTCATACTTGACCTGCTGGCAATTAAGACATCTAGCCACATACCCCAATATGTCTTTCTTCATCCGCCTCCACCAGAAACGCTGCTTCAAATCACGATACATCTTCGTAGCACCAGGATGAACAAAATACCGTGAGCTGTGTGCCTCCTCTAAAATCCTCTCCCTCAGGCCATCAACATTACGAACATATAAACGGCACTGAAGCTCTGGTAAGAACGGATCATCGAACTGTTGGGCCTTAATCTATCCCAATAACGAAGACTGAGCAACCACATATGCTAGAACTCGGTGAGGCTCTGAAAGGTCTAATCTCCCCAGGAGATTAGCCAAGGACTGAATGTCCACGGCTAGCGGTCTCTCCTCTATTGCAATATAAGCCAAGCTACCCATACTTTCCGCCTTCCTGCTCAAAGCATCTGCTACCACATTTGCCTTGCCCGGATGATAAAGAATGGTGGTGTAATAATCCTTCAGTAACTCAAGCCACCTGCGCTGCCTCAAATTAAGATCCCTCTGCTTGAACAAGTGCTGCAAGCTGCGGTGGTCTGTATAAACCTCACAGGACACCCCATACAAGTAGTGCCTCCAAATCATAAGAGCATGAACAATCGCCACCAACTCCAAATCGTGCCCAGGGTAATTATTCTCATGAACCTTCAGCTAGCGCGAAACATAAGCAATAATTCTCCCCTCCTGCATCAACACACACCCCAAGCCAATGCGTAAAGCATCGCAATATACTGTATACATCCTAGAATCGAAAGGCAATACTAGAACTGGTCCTGAGGTCAATGCTGTCTTGAGCTTCTGAAAGCTCGCCTCACACTCATCGGACCATCGGAACGGGTCATTCTTCTGAGTCAATCTAGTCAATGGGGCTGCAATGGAAGAAAAACCCTCCACAAATCGGCGATAATAGCCTGCTAGGCCCAAGAAGTTCTTGATCTCTGTAGCTGAAGTAGGAAACGACCAACTCTGAACTGCCTCAATCTTCTTAGGATCAAAATTGATACCCTCTCCGAATACCACATTCCCCAAGAGTGCCACGGAATCCAACCAGAACTCACACTTGGAGAACTTGGCATATAGCTTCTGCTCTCGCAAAGCCTGGAGCACAACTCTCAAATGCTGCTCGTGCTCTCCCAGGCTACGTGATTAAATCAGAATGTCATCAATGAAGAAAATGACAAAAGAATCAATATACGGCCTGAACACCCTATTCATCAAGTCCATAAATGCCGCAGGGGCATTAGTCAAGCCAAAAGACATCACCAGGAACTCATAGTGGCCATATCTCGTACGGAAAGCAGTCTTCGGAACATCCGAGTCCCGGATCTTCAGCTGATGATATCCCGATCTCAGATCAATATTAGAAAACACCCGAGCACCCTGCAACTGGTCAAACAAATCATCGATGCGCGGCAAAGTGTACTTGTTCTTAATAGTGATCTTGTTCAACTGGCGATAATCAATATACATCCGCATAGACCCATCCTTCTTCTTTACAAATAGTACCGGAGCACCCCACGATGATACACTCGGTCTGATAAACCCCTTAGCCAACAACTCCTCAAGCTGCTCCTTCAACTCTTTCTGAGCCATATGGTACGGGGGAATGGAAATAGGCTGAGTGCCTGGAGCTACATCAATGCAAAAATAAATATCACGATCCGGAGGCATGCCTGGAAGGTCTGAAGGAAATACATCAGCAAACTCTCGAACCACTGGTACTGAATCAATCGTTGAAGACTCAATAGTGGTGTCCCGCACATAAGCAAGATACGCCATACAACCCTTCTCGACCATATGTCGAGCCTTCAGGAATGAAATAACCAGACTGGCTGCACTAACCGAGGAACCTCTCCACTCCAGTCTAGGCAACTCGGGCATGGCTAAAGTAACTGCCTTGACATGGCAATCTAGCACGACATGATAAGGAGATAGCCAATCCATGCCTAGAATAACCTCAAAATCAACCATGTCGAGCAATAGAAGGTACGCTCTGGTCTCGAACCCACAGAAGGTGTTCACACAAGACCGATAGATCCGGTCTACCACCAAAATATCGCCCACAGGAGTGGACACATATATAGGAGAACCCAAGGACTCACGAGGAACATCCAGAAAATGAGCAAATAAGGCTGAAACATATGAATAGGTGGATCCTGGATCAAATAACTATGATGCCTCTCTACCACATACTGAAATAATACATGTAATCACGATATCCGAGGCCACTGCATCAGATCTGGCCGGAATAGCATAGAATCTAGCTGGTGCACCGGATGACTGACCTCCACTGGAATGAATAGGGGCTGACTGAACTCCCCCTGTCTGTCCTCCACCTCTAGGACGACCCCTGCTGGCCTGTCCTCCACCTCTAGGTAGCTGAACCGCTGGTGCTGGACCCATAGGCTGATAACCCTGATGTACTGCTTTGCCCCGAATCCTGGGACAAAACCTCTTCATATGACCTGTATCTCCACACTCATAACAACCTCCAGGTATCATAGCCTGCTGCCCTGAAAAAGATCCCTGAATGGCTGGAGAGCGATGTGAACCCTATGGCATAGCACTTAAGTAGGGACCGGAGGATCCCTGATAACTGGAATAACCACCGGAGGAACTCTGAATAGTTGGAGGGCGATAGGAACGCTCTGGCATGGCGATGAAATAAGGCCTCGCTGGGACACCTCGGGGAGGTGGTGGTGGTGCTGAATATGGGGGCCTGCTGGGCTAACCCCTACAAAACTGACCTATGCCCCTAGATGGGGCACCTCTGAAATCCCCAGAATATCTGGCTCTCTTATCCTGCTGTCCCTACTCTCTGCTCCTCGACTGATAACCCTCGATCCTGCGAGCAATCTCTACCACAAGCTGATAAGGAGTCCCCATCTCCACCTCTCGGGCCATGTTGGCTCTAATACCTGGATGCAACCCCGCTACAAATCTATGCACTCTCTCAGCATCAATGGGTAGTATCATGAGTGCATGGCGAGACATCTCTGAAAATGTAGCCTCATAATCTGTCACTAACATTTATCCCTTCTCTAGCTGCTCAAACTGATACCGCAGCTCCTCCCTCTCAGAGTGTGGGATATAACTGTCTAGGAATAGCTGAGTGAACGACCCCAAGTGATAGGAGGAGAATCTGCCGTCCTGTTGTGGGTATAAGACTGCCACCATCTCCGAGCTCTGCCCTCCAACTGAAAGGTAGTGAAGTCCACTCTATGGGACTCTAGTATCCTCATGTTGTGCCGTCTGTCCCTGCACCTGTCAATAAAATCCTGGGGGCATCCTCGCCTCCCTGACCCCCGAAGACTGGAGGGTGAAATCGAGTCCATCTATCTAATAACTTTTGCGGATCACCGTCCGCAGCTGGCCTGGGCTCAGGTGCTGCTGCTACAGGCTAGGCCCCGCCCACGGGTAGTGTTCCCGGGGTATGATGTACTGCTGCTGCCTGACCTGCGGCCTGGGAGGTAAGGGTTTGGGCTCCCCCTACCGCCTGAGATGTGGCAGGATACACTGGAAATAAGCCAGCCTGGGAAATAGTGTCCATAAACCGCATCATACGGCCTATGACCTCCTGAAAGCCGGGCGCCGTCATAAAGTCCACTGGAGCAGGATCTGCTGGGGGCACCTCACCCTGATCCTCTAAGATGGGGTCCTCCACTGGTGGTGCAACTGGAATAGCTCTGGGACGCCCTCGTCCCCTACCTCGGGCCGGTGCCCTCCCCCGGCTTCTGCCACGGCCTCGGACGGCGTGTGTAGCCGCGTCTCCCGGGTCTGGAACGTCAACTGCACGCGTCCTCACCATCTGTGAGATAATAGAAGAGTGAGATATAATACACCATCGACTGCACGATAGAATATGAATAAAGAGAGGTTTCCTAACATCATATAGCCTCCTGAAGATAATTACACACGTCTCTGTACCGATCCGCAAGACTCTAATGGGTCTGCCTGTGACTCGTGAGACCTACATGAACCTAGAGCTCTAATACCATATAGTCAGGATCCGAAATCCTAACTCAAGTCGTGATTGAGCCCAACACCAGGGGTCAGGCAAGCCAACACTCGAATTTATAGTGAATTTTCTTTATTTGACAAAACGTTCCAATACATGCTACATTTAACATTGTAACATTAAGCGGAAATAGTTAAATTTAGCAAACTTAAGCAAAAGTAACCATAAAGGATCCTGAACCAACATATATATATATATATATACAGTCCCAAAATACGAAATGTCTACTACGTGTGTGCCAGGAACTAGTGTCACGGGTCCTACGAGCATACTAACAGAATATACAAAAGATATAATAGAACTGTCCCACTGCCTGGAAGTAATAGACGGGTAATAACAAAAGAAGACTCCATAGTGCTGCCGGGGATTGCCACGAGAAGCAGCTCACCGTGAAGTCAGGTCCAACTATAATCAGAATCAAGCTCCGGTCTGATAACCAGATGCACCAGCCTCAGAACCTGTACAATTAAGTACAGAAGCGTAGTATGAGTACATAAATAAATATGTACCCAGTGAGTATCCAGTCTAATCTCGAAGAAGTAGTGACGAGAGGTCGACTTGACACTTACTAGGGTCCAACTATATAATTTAACAGGATATGATAAAAGCAATAGGCATACGAGGATGATAAAGCAGTAAACATTAAAGGNGCATACGGGATAAGGACAACTGGCCTGAACCATCATAGTAACCATATCTATGCACTCCCGAGGGTCGAACGGCCCAAACCATAATTATATCTTTCAATCCGCCGTGGTGTACATCCCGCTCCCATGAAAGTGGGGGAAATAACACTCCGCTCGCGGAATGTAAATTGCGAAGCGGTCACATACACACACACAATATCTTCTTAATTTACTTTTCAAAGGGAATTCCTTTCCTTTACCAAATTCCATGATCTCAGGGAAACGAGCTGCATGTAACATGAATTAGTAAAGCACATAATTCATTTCGAGGAAGAACACAAAGCATGATGTGTGCCTAACTACCCGGACATAACAATAATAGTCGCTACGTACGGACTCTCGTCACTTTGTACGTACGTAGCCCCCGCAACCATTAACACATAGTCATTTAATTCATATATGGGGACAATTCCCTCTTACAAGGTTAGAAAGGAGACTCATCTCGTGTCGAACCTGCTTTCCGGGTCAAGAATGCGCCTGAAAATCCAAACTCGTCTCCCAAGGACTCGAAACTAGCCACAAGTTACTTAATTATATCAATAAATGCTAAATGAATAAATTCTAATGCATGGAAGTGAGTTTACTAAAGTTTTTTCCCCAAAAGTCGAAACTCGAACCCGGGCCTGCTCGGTCCAAACCCGAAATTCGGACCAAAACCCGATTACCCATTCACACCCGAGCCCGGATATATAAATGATTTTGGAATCCGACCTCAATTTGAGGTCTAAATCCCTAAATTTCAATATTCTTAGGTTTTACCCAAAATTCCCAATTCCACCATGAAAACCCTAGATTCTAGGATGAAATCTTGTAAAAAGAAGTTAAGGAGTGAAGAAAATGAGTTATAAATTACTTACAAACATTTTGGAGAAGAAAGTGTATATTTTTGGGGTTTTGAAAAATGAAAATAACTGAAAATCCCACTTATTTATACCCCTCTACGTCCCCCACCACGGTCCGCACAAAAACGACCGCGACCGCGAAGGTTTACCGCGGATCGCACTAGGACGACTGCGGTCGCGAAGCTTCACCGCGGACCGCGCAAAGGCGACCGCGGTCGCGAAGCTCCACCGCGGACCGTGCTAAGGCGACCACAGTTGCGAAGCTCCAACGCGGACCGCACAAACGCGACCGCGGACCGCACTGGCGGGTTCAGAGATTTGAAATTCTCTGAACCTGCAACAACCCTGATCTATGCCTAGCACACCCCGAGATCTACCCGAAACTCACCCGAGCCCTCGGAATCTCCAAACCAAAAATGCACACAACCTCAAAAACATCCTACGGACTTATTCGTGTAATCAAATCACAAAAATAACATCGTAAACATCTAATTAAACCTCAAAATCAATGGAATTTCTCACAACTTCTTTATACCTCAACTTTTGCATTATAGTTCGAATCACGTCAAATGGATTCCGTTTCTTACCAAATTTAATAGACGTACCAAATATATTATATAGGACCTGTACCGGGCTCCAGAACCATAATACGGGCCCGATACCACAGGTTTCACATAGAATTTTATTTTAAAAAACCTTTATATTTTTCAAAAAACAATTTTCTTCAAAAAATCATTTCTCAAACTTGGGACCTCAGAGTTCGATTCCGGGCATACGCCCAAGTCCCATATTTTCCTATGATCCTTCCGGGACCGTCAAATCACGGGTCCGCGTCCGTTTACCAAAAATGTTGACCAAAGTCAACCTTACTCAATTTTCAATACAAAAATATCATTTTCATTAGTTTTTCTCAGAACGACTTCCCAATTACTCGCCCGGGCTATGCACGTAAATCGAGGTGAGATAGAAGGAGGTTCTCGTGACCTCGAAATACAAATTTTGCTAGAAACCATTGAGGCGAGGAGAGTGTTGATGAGGGCATTGTGGGTGGAATTGAGGACATGGAAATAAATGAGAAAGCCAAGGAAGTCTAAAAAATTGATGGATATGGTGATAAAATTGCAACAGAGAGGGACTGATTGTGAAGAGGGAACAAGCTCATGAACTAGTTCCTTATCTTGTTGAGGGCAGACTAGAGCCACTTAATGGTTTGCTGTAGAATGTGTCAGATAGTTACAATCCCAAGAAGAGAAAGAGTAAAGATGGATAAACTCCTGGAGAGGGTGTGAGTGGAACTAAGAGAAAGGCTGCTCCTTATATCATTGTAGAAAATCCTCCCACAAGAAAAATAGCTACATGAGTAAAAAGAAGCAGAGTTAGGCTAATCTGATTAAAACCTTAGATAAGACTGCCAAGAAAACTGCCGAGAAAAGAAAGAAAAAGGTTGGTGAGCCGAGCGAAGTGGTGCAGGTTGAGGAGGTGGACCTAATTCTTGAATATGAGAGTGTGGAAGTCCCTACACCTAGTGCCAAAAAGAGAAACACTTCTCACAAGAAGTCTCACTAAACAGAGTCTAAAGTAGAGGTTTTAATCGTGTCTAAAAGAACAAGGTCTGCAAAAATGGGCAAGAAGGCTCAAGTAGTGGAAAGAAAGAGTGAAGGAGAAACAATCTACCAAGGAGACTTCTTCGAAATGTTAAAGAAGAAGGAATGGTTAAGTTGCTAAAAGCACTGGAGATATAGTGATGGAAGAATTATGTTTTTTCTAATTGAAGGTAGATTGGTTAGGGCTGAAATAGTCAAGTTCTTTGTAACTTGCAAAGTGTTAGAGGGGAGAGTCATTAGTGAAGTCATGGGAGTCACGAGTAGCTCTGATAACAAGGAGTTTGTGGACATCCTAAATATATCTGATATAAGGTATAATGACTACACAAAGCTGAAATTGCCTTGTCTAGCCAACCTTCCTACTTGTCTTGAAATTACCAGAACGTTTGCGAAAAAACAAACTAGGTCTATCTATAAAAGTGAAATGAAGCCCTTTGACAAAGAGCTCTATGAGTTTGTGAACAAGGTGGTTCTTTCCGAACAAGAAATAAGGCATCAGGAAAATTTCATAGACCTGGTCCTTATGGAATTTCTGAACAATGGGAAGGAGATCAATTGGACAAGATTTATTATCTAACTTATTCATAGGGTTGTTTATGGGACCAAGTCATGCTATTCCATATGGCTTCATCTTGACTTCTGTATGTGTATTCTTCAAGATCTTTGTCAATAAATGGGTTGTTTCCGATCGCAAAGTTTACTTTGAGGCTGGGACATTAACATATTGTGACTATCAAGTCTTGGCTTCCCCCAAAGAACCTGTTTTATCTAAGAGGGTTCCCAAGAAAATCAAGGTCAGGGTTTTGAAGGCAAAACGCGAGGCAAAGAATGCTGAGATTAAGAGGCTGGTGGAAAAGCTTGTTGAAGTAGAAAATGAAAGAGGTTATCTCAAAATTGAGTTAGAAAAAGAGAAGGAGAAGAATGATGAAATATCCAAGATATGGTGAAACTACTTCAAGACAAGAACCAAGAACCTGGTCATTCAAATCTTAGACCTTTCCTCGCCCAGTTATAACCAGTCTTTTCTAAGACCCGAGTAGGATTTTTTGATTTTTCTTTTAGTCATGGTTCTATTTTTTGCTTATTTTCCTTTATGATTTGTAGTAGGATGCTATCTATTTATGACATTCACTATTTTTTAACAAAATGTTTGGAGCTAAAATTCTTAGATGGATAATATCTTTAGATTAAAGATAGAGGAATTTAATCTATTAGTGCATTTGTAGTAGCCCCAATGGCCATTCCTAATATTTGTTAAAGTCTGGTTACTTAATTTAATTATGCAACTTTTCGAAGATGCCAAAAAGGGAAGGTAGGTTGTGCTTTTTCTTACGATTGTGATGTTTATAGCCTAGTGAACCATGGACCTGGATGATTTGTGACTTTAAATGAGTGTATTTTGGTTTTGCCTTTGATGTTGAGCTAAGTTGAAACATGTTATATAAGTATAAAAAGCATAGAGTTTATCATCATTGAAAATGTGGAAATTAATGACTTGAGCATTATAGGTTTTGTGATTTTTAAAAAGAAACACATGCCTGAATCATATTCATAGATACTGTACGCAGGTCATAGTTTGAAACAAGTAAAAGGCACACACGTACAAGGGTAAGAATAAGTGGTTTATTTCTAATAAACCTTGAATGAAAAGGTTGCATATGTGATAAGGAACAAGACACCGTACTTGCAGAGAACTTAATCCAAGATAAGGGAAGAGTTAGAGATTGAAGTTTACTAGATCTCTTCCACTAAGGAAGAGTCAAGAAATAGAACTTCTAGTTATATATACATGTGTATATATATATATATATATATATATATATATATATATATATACACACATCTATATACTGAAGCAAATCAAGAATTTAGAAAAGAATTGTAATGACTCGTCTGGTCATTTTGTGTATTATAGCACCTTTCCCATATTATTGCTTCTTCTATGTTCATTATGCTTATGTGACTCGTAGGCTGATTGGATTTGGTTTCAGGATGATTTTGGAGTGAATTGAGACATTTAACCAAAATTTGAAGGCAAATCTGGAATGAAGTTTTGATGATTTCAATAGTTATGTTTGGTGATTTAGGACTTAGATGTATGTTTAGATTTTGATTCGGAGGTCCGTAGGTTGGTTTGAGGCTTTTAGGCGAAAGTTGGAAAGTTGAAGGTTTGGATGGTTTATGGGTTTTACAAGAGTTGATTTTGTTCCAACGGGTTCATATTTTGGTTCTGGGAGTTAAAATAGGTCCATTGTGTCATTTATGACTTGTGTGTAATATTTGAGCTTCTTCGAAATTTGTTTGATATGATTCGACATTTGTTTTAGAAGTTGGAAGTTCATTAGTTCATTAGGCTTGAATCGATGTGCGATTTGTAGTTTAGTGTTGTTTGATTTGATGTTGCGAGTGAGTTTGTATCGTATTTTAGGACTTTTTGGTATGTTTGGACGGGGTCCCAGGATCCTCGGGTATGATTCGGATCAATAGTGGAATATGTTTTCCCTTAGGGAGGTGGCTGAAATTTATGGTACCTAATGCAATCGCACCTGCGATGGTTTTTTCGTAGGTGCAAAGCCACATAAGCGGCAACTTGAACACATATACGTAGGAATGGCTGGAGGCAGGGGAATTGCTGATCCGTGAATGTTTCTGCAGAAGGGAAGTCGCTTCTGCGATGAGTGAACCGTAGAATCGGGGGGTCGCAGGCGCAAAAGATTCTCTGCTAGAGCGAATGCGCAGATGCGGGAGCCTGACTACAGAAGCAGTAGGTTAGGATTTAAGTGAATTCTGCAGATGTTTAACCACAGAAACGGTCTCGCAGAAACGGGCATATGGAGCGAAGAAGCGAAATCTCTGGCAGGTTATTATGTTCGAATGGTTAGAGTGTTTTTCTCATATGAAGAGTTTTTGGACTCCGCTAAGGCCGATTTATGGAGCACGTTTCACCATAATTGAGGAGGTAAGTGATGATTAATCACTTTTGTCGATAAATGTTATTTACACATTGATTATTATGCCTAATTTTTCATGAATCTAAGATGGAATTTGAGGATTTTTGGACTATGTTATTGGAGAGTGAAATTTGAGAATTTTGAGTCAATTTGTGGTTGGAATTGGATAAATTTTTGTATGATTGGACCTCAACGGGTGTTCAAAATTTATGTATTTTGTTGGGTTCGGGGGTGTGAGCATGGGGTTGACTTTTTGATTTGAGATAAAGATCTTAGCTTTGTTTTTTTGAATCACTCCCTATGGCTTTTATTTTTGGTATTGCATTATTTTGGCTAGATTTGAGCCGTCTGGAGATTGATAGGCACGAGAAGGGCTTGTGAGAGGAGTGATTTGGCTTGGTTGAGGTAAGTATCTTACATAAACTTGGTTGAGGCACTAGTTTCCTGAATTATTTTGTGATAGCTACGTGCTATGAGTGGCGCATATGTGTGGAGTTGAGCCCATATGCGTACACTAGGTTATTATTTTCATGCTCTGGGTAGTGTTTAGGCTAAGACATGTATTGAATTGATTGCTTAGCTCCAAGTTGTGATGTTTCTTCTATTTGTACCCCTCCATGAGTTATTTGCACCGCATTTGAGATTTAGTTGAGGTTGTTCTCTCGAGCGAACCTGATAAACTACTATTTCATGATGAAATTGTCTGTTCTAGTTGTGATAGCACACATTACCTATGCCTACACTGTAACATGTTATTTATACCAGTCCAGGAATAAGAAACTTGATAATCATTGATCATGTACATGTATTCTCACATATTTGCTTTCTATGTGTTATGATCTTGACTGGTAGCCTATGACCACACCAGGTGGATGGTAATTATTGGCACGTGAGTTGGCCTTGCAGCATGTCAGCTGTCCACGCAGATGTAGATATTAATATAATTAGTGCGTGAGTTGTCTGCGTAGCACATGAGTTGTGCGTGCAATTTATATTATTGGCATGTGAGTTGTCCGTGCAGCGTGTGGATATGGATCCATCCCCCTCGGGTAACCCTCTCATGTTTCTCTGTTGATGGTGTACACGCGGATATTTAGGAAAACTTATCAATGGCTTGATTCGGATATGAAAAGGTTGGGGAAAATGAGGCCAGTATTTGTTTTGGATCTTGAAACTTGACTCTCATAGTCTCTTACAGATTGTAAGGAAACGTGCGATTGGTAAGTGTGACGGCCACCGTACCACCATTTAGGGTTGCGAGAGATGGTCCGCGGTAGTGGACGAGGTGTGGCTCGTACTATCGCCAGAGCAGCACTTGTAGAGCAACCAGTTGCTCAAGCTGAAGAGTAGGTACCCGATGTTGTTGAGCTAGTGGCCTAGCATAGGCACCAACAATGCCCATTATCATTCCTGGTCTTAAGGAGGCCTTAGCCCAAATTTTGATTGTGTGAACGAGCCTACCTAAGGCGATTTTGGTTCCAACTGCACCAGCCAGCTCATATATTTGGGGAGGTTCCATGACTCCTGCCGCTCGTACTCTAGAGCAGCCGGCTCAGGGTCATCAGACACCAGGTGTATTGCCGGTTTAGTTAGCTACTGCCACTTGGGCTGAGGTTGGTCTCCTTATGAGTGACGGGGAGCAGAAGAGATTGGAGCGGTTTGGTAGGATTAAGCCTCTAGATTTTTAATTGAGTAGAGGTAGAAGATGCCTAGGATTTTATAGATCGACGTGAGTGGATTCTTCGCACAACGGGTATTGTGGACACTAGTGGGGTTGTATTTACTACTTTTCAGCTGACAGAGGCAGCTTACTGATGGTGGCAGTCTTATAAGTTGAGCAGGCCAGCAGACACAGTGCTATTTACTTGGCATGATTTCTTGGTTCTATTCTTAGAGAAGTTTGTCGCACAGACTTGTAAAGGGGAGCTACGTAGGAAGTTTAAGAAGCTATGCCAAGAGGGTATGATAGTGGATCAGTATCATATGAGGTTTCCAGAATTGGATGATCACACGACATGGTTGGTCATCACTGAGAAGGAGGAGATTAAGAGGTTCCTTGATGGCCTCAACTATGATTTATGCTTCATTATGGCTCGGGAGGTTGCACCAGATGCTAGGTTTGACCATGCGGTCAGAATTTCTATATGATTAGATCAAGTTCATTGGTTGGAGCGTCAGGAGTGGGAGGCCAAGAGTCCTTGTAGTTCGGATGGTTTCAGCAGTACTTGATCTGGAGGTCAGTCCCATTACATCATAGGCCGTCCTTATATACCTGTTCAGGCAACTCACCATGTTCCTCGTGGGTCTTCAGTTAGCCACAATTCTTACATTTCATTCCAAGATTATTTATCATTCAGTGCATTACCGGAATAGAGTTCTTACCATGCTTTATCTGCACAGGGTTCCATGGGCAGCTATTCAGATTATGATGGCCAGTAGCTTCGTCAGAGGAAAGGTTGTTTTGTGTATGGCGACTTGAGTCATATCAAGAGAGATGCCCGAGACTGTTGAGGAGATTTCCACTGTAGAGCTTGTCGCGCCCCTTTTTTCTTGCGAAAATGGGTTTCGACATTGACAATTCCTTTTAAGAAGGGAATGAATTGGTTATTAAGATAGTCGCCACCTAACGGATTAAGGTGCGTTAGGGAACCTATTGAAAATGACTCAGGTTTACTAGTTGCGTCACCAAAGACCGGGTAAAGGATTAAATTACCTCGAGGAGAAGGTGTTAGGAACTCCTCGAGGTCCACAACGGTGGGTCCCGACCAAACTTAAATCATGTGAACTAGTCTAATAAAGAAGCGGAGGAGTTATTTTAATAGGGATGGGGGTTCCTAAGTTTTTTATCCTAAAGGATCACCCTGTGCAACATATATAATACTTCGTAACTCCCCCAGGATGGGGGTGTTACTCATATTATTCAGCGGGCATAGACTATTATCTCGTGCTACCTGATTACTATCTTTAAGTTATTTTCCTACAGCGCTCTAATCAATTCTAACTCGTATCCTATACGTGCACTACCCGTCCCTTACATATGGTCCTAGAGGCATTGGAACCCCTATTTTGGATGGTTCTAGACTCAACTTAGGTTGCTCAAAATTGTAAAAAAAATAGGCGACATACAAAACAAGTTGGACTTTTCATACAAAAACAGATAAAGGGCTTAGATTAGCCTCTGCACATTAGGGAGCAAATGCACGCAAACAGATTGGTATGTTAACAGCTTTAACAGTTAAGGTTGTTAGGTCCTATAAACATGATCTTTATGTGATTCCAGATTTTAATCATGCTGGCAGTTCATGAAAGTAATTTCCAGGTAACTGTGTAATTGCCTACTGATTTCAATTAGAAGCGTTTAAACCTATAGGCATGTTATCTAGGTGACTTATTCAGCAGTTGACAATGATAACAACAAAATACTCAGAGTTACTTAGTTTTCCCTATAGGCATGTTTACTAGTGACATTTAGCAAGACACTATGTAGAGTTCCAGTTTTACTATTTGACACAAGTGATAATTATTCCTATAGGCATGAATTCTACCTTTGGTGATTGAAACTGCCATTAGCTCTTATAGACATACTAAGCGAGTGTGACAATTGATTAAAACCTATAGACATGATTTCTAAAGAGGCAGATCTAAGTTGAACTTAGTTATGGTATTTCCTATAGGCATGGTATCTAATCATGCGAAGCAAAGTAGACAGGATATTCACAACACCTATTTGAGCCAAAACAAATCCCTATAGGCATGGTATCTAATCATGCGAAGCAAAGTAGACAGGATATTCACAAAACCTATTTGAGCCAAAACAAATCCCTATAGGCAGTTTATCTAACATGCAATGGCTAACATAATAAACATCTAGACAAGTTTCAACACACAATTAGCAGAACATTTCTTTGCGTAAAGTAAAACCTATAGGCAGGTTATCTAACAATAATAGTAAGCACCTATAGGCATGCTTTCTACTCGTTTCATATAAGCCCATTTTCCCAATTTTATTATTTCCCCAATTATATTTACCAATAACTATTACATACCGGAATTGAATAAATGATTTACAAAGTCTATAGATATAGAAAGCCTGCAGCAGGCCCAAATACACCTGGACATGCCAGGCCTTCAATTCACAATAACTCTATTTATCGTGAAAATGGTAACTACAATTATATTTAGTTATGTGGTTTTAAAAATACGTGACTTATATTAATACCAGTTATTGAACATTTTTAGCTGAATGTGTTAGGATAGAACAGTGAGAAAATGACTAAAAAGCTAAAGGAAAGCAAACCAGAATGCCTTAAGGGTGAAGGCTCGACGTTGACCTCAAGGGTCCTTGAGGCCGATATTTGGGCCTAGATCGGGTGGTCGATGGATCTATAACAGGCTTATAGGCTTTGAGATACACTATTTATGATCAATGATAAGCTATAAATGAAGAACAAGTAAAAGAAAGCAATAAAAGCAAGTAAATGAGCTAATGAAGAAGAATAGAGGGTGTTTTATATTAAAGCAGAGAATGTTATTATGTATTGTATTCAATGTATTATGTATTACAAAATGACAAGAGTTCCATTATATAGTAGGGAGGGTCCAAGCGTAGTACATCAGTATTTATTGCGAAGATCTTGATTGATTCAACTAGTTAATGCCCAAGTACGGAATCGTACTCTGTCGTAGAGTTGTCTGCCTCGATCCCCGTGAAGTTCCCTACGCCGGTTCATGGGCCCGTATCCTCCTAGGTCGACTTATAAGACCATCCAAGGTGGTACTTCAAGCCATACTTCAAATTCCACTTGAATCGGCCATTGTAAAAATAGACGTAAAATCGTCCTTCTAGATTTTAACTGTATACAGATAGTCCCCACGTTTCTTATAATGAAATGATAAGAAACGACCTTGAAGTGGATCTTCCCCGGGCCTTTTACGATGACATCATATTTGTGACGTATGCTTATCAGGCGACTTGAAGCGTCCTGTCGAATCGTCTCCCTAGAGCATTGATTGTTCTGCCGTTTCGCTTTTCCAAAAAAAGGGCAATAATGGCGCCGCCGGTTAATTTTCCCCCAAGAATTGATTGTTTATTTAGTGAGGTTACCGACTTCCTATAAATAGGGGATTTTCTGACTTCAAACTTCATCCTCATGTTTTCAACAAACTTAAACTTTCTCATTCACCTATGCCTTTCCATTCTTCATGGTGCAAACCCATGTCTATACAACTATTTGGCAGTTGTCTTCCGAGCTGGGCCATGACTTCTCTTCTGAAGTCCTCCCTTGCTAACTGGGGCTATGTTGGTTGTTGTTGTTACTGATGCTATTGGTCCGAGGAGACGAGGGGTGGGCCTCGAGTGCCTTCCGTACCGGAAGGCATGAAGTACATATACTGCTGCTCACCTTTGTATGTGATAGTTTCTAGGAGGCTGCAAACTATAAATAGACCTGATCCTTTACCAGTTCCCTCTTAGATATCAACAGAGATAGTAAGTAAAAGAGGCAAGGGATTTTTACGTGGAAAAATCCTAACTCAAGGGGACAAAACCACGACCTACTCTGGTAGGATTTCAACTTCACTAACTTGTAATCTTAACTATTACAAGCCACTTTGTAATGACACTCTTACAAAGACTTTAACACACTAACTTGCAATACCTATTACAAGCCACTTGTGACAAAGACTTTAGACTTATGACTACACTAGTCACAACACAAACACAAAAGGTTTAGAGATTCCTAAAACCGTGCTTCTAAGCAACCAAGTAGGATACAATGAAAAGCAAAATACAAGATTACAACTCAACTAAGGACACCTAACAACAAGTTATGGAACATGTCCGTCTTGGTGGAGTTGTCTTCTTGTTCTTGACACACTTGAGTCTTCAATGCAAGAGCAACACTTCAATGCTTGGGAGAATATGTAGTAAATGCTCAAGTGTATATCTTTTTTGTCCCCAACCAAGATATTATATCCTTAGGACATCCCAAGAAGGATGCCCATGCTTAGTTGGAACACTTTTTAACTAATGGGAAGTGACTGCTGCAATGTTACTGCACTGTAGCGTGTACAGTTGCAGTAGTCACTTTTTTGTCACAACTTTCTAGATGTATAGTTGACTTGTACTTCCATCAGTGAGAATGTTAAGGTATCAAGTCCCAAACCTGTTTCCTGTGAGTTCGAATGTACACTGCACAGATTCTTGAGTTCATGCTGACTGGTTGTGCTTGTTATACATCAGGTCCTTTATCTGGTTCTTTACATAAAAGTTTGTTAGATCATAGAAACAGAATACTAACCCATCAATTTCCCCCTTTTTGATGATGAAAAACTTTTATAATTGATGAACAATTATCTAGTCTAACTTAACTAGATAAGAGACCAGGACCCTATATTGTTCCCCCTGTTTGTGTGCTTCCCCCTTAAACTCTGCCATCAATTATTCTCAAATATTCTATCTTTCCCCTTTTGGCATCATAAAAAGGCACAATCAGTTAGAAAGCATAAAGAAGTCTAACAAAGCTAATGCATGCCCCTTGTGTGCACAGAACATGATAGAAGACAGAAGAAAAAGGCAAGTAGGCAGTATGCAGAACATGAGAAAAGGCTGATTCATTCATACCAAAAGTCATTTTAATACAGAGAAGTCTTTGCTTAGGTTAGAAAAGACTTAATTTGGACTTTTAAAAGTGGGAGTAGTCAGGTGGGATCCAATTACCAAACACAAAAAAAAAAAGTACTATTAGCCACAAACATCATAAAAAACAGACAAGAACTGGATAGGACGAAATCCTAGGGGGCACTAGAAGAGGAAGGCTTGGAGGAGGAGGCGGCCAGGGTCTTGAGAACCAAATCCATGCGGGCATTAGCAGACATTTGTTCCTCTAGCAGTTTCTCCTGCAGGTTCTCAACCTACTGCTTGAGCTTAGTGTTCTCCTTGGTCAAGCGGGCAACATCCTCATTGGAAGGAACAACAACACCAGGTCCCCCAGAAGCTTGACCTAACTAAGTCTCCAATATAGCAATCTGAGCGTTCAACTTCTTGATCACCTCATTTGCAGCATGCAACGCATTGATCAATTGGGATATTGTCGAAGTGCTTCCCCCAGCTTTCTCAAAGCACTCACATTCCTCTAAGGTCGTCTTGGAGAAGGTCTGCTTGTGGGTCCCTACTCGGGGGTTTTTAACAGGCACTTGGTAGAACTCAAATACCCGAGTAAGTAGGAAACCATACGGGAGCCCATGATTACCATCCTTGAAATTCACAACTTTCCTCATGTGTTCAATCATAATAGCAGGAAAATTGATAAGAGTGAATGAGTCAAGGGCCTCCATCAATGTCAAATCAACCTTGGAGGCAATCGATCTCCGTTTAGCATGAGGGAGAAGTACCTTATTTAACAGTTCGAACAGAAGTTGGTAAAGAGGAAGCATAGCTTTCTTTTGAACCTGTTCCCCCTGCTGAATTATACCCGGCTTAACAATGGCTCGGTGAAAGTTTCCCTCACAAGCATTAGCATCAGTGTTCACCGAAGACATTCCCTAAGCTGGAACTTCAAGAACTGTTCCCAGAGCAGCATCATCAAAAATAAAGGGTTGCATAAAATTCCTTCACCACATCCTCATACAATTTGGGCACACTTAAATTGAAGAGATGATCCCACTTCTGAAACTCAACCATGGCCATAAGTTGGCTCATTAAAGCCATCTCATAAATCTCTAGGTCAAACATTCGACCCCATAGCACCCTCTGATTCCTCACGTTCTCTTCCCACTTACCACTATCACTTGGTATTGTTTTCATAGAACCTGGTCCCCCAACAATTTCTATTTCCCTTGGAACTTTCGACAAACACAGACTCCTTGACACTAGCTTCACCAACTTCAGCTCGTTTGAGCTTTCCACTGCTTTTCACAGGCGACACACGTTGTTTCTTTTGCCCTTCATCCACAGTTCCAACCACAGACCTTTTAGAGTGAATTTTTCTTGTTACCAAGGAACTTGGTTCCTCTACTGCGTCCTCTTCTACCTCAACCACATGAATGGCTTCATCAACCACCACCTTCCCCTTCTTCATCAGTCTCTTCTTTTTCTTCGTCTTATTGCTTTTTTTGCTCTTTTCAAGAGCAGAGTCGAAGGCCTCCTTCTTTTGCAACTGTGTAGATGGTCGTTTGGCAGATGATTCAGGAGTAATCACTTTCTGTCGAAGCTTAAAACCAGCACTCAAGACCATCTCATCCTCATCGTCGTAATTAATAGGCTTGGAGAGAGGAGGAATAGACTCTAGAGGAGGAGTATAGAAAATGGGTTCCTGGTGAGTTTTTGTGGGAGGAGAACCAGGTTCCTCGCCAGATTTTTCTTTGACAGACTCATGGACAGGTGACTCAAACAAGACCATGGTCCCCTCATCTCCTAGGAATGAAGGTTCTTCCCCCTGAGGCTGAGGAAAAGAAGAAGCTCCGTCAGAGGGAAGACTCTCAGAAGCAATGGCCATAATGTTCTCAGCCGCTTCTTTTTCAGGAGACTCCATGGGAGCCGTAGAGTCGAGGAGAGAGGAGTTGAGATATTGGTAAGGGTCATCCTCAGAGGCTTCAGAGGCTTGAGGGAGGTCAGTGACTTCAGAGGATAGGGCTTCTTTTGGTTTGTCACACGGCGGAGAAGCAGTGGGTTTTGGAGAGGAAGAAACATCAGTAGGTAGTGAAGAGGAAACAGGTGCAGGGATGATGACTTCTGGGAGAGAAGAGGAATGAACCTCCTCTAGAACAAGGTTGGAGTCAGCGATAGGGGAGCGAGAGGGTGAGTTCTCATTTGCCATTTTTGGGAGAGAAAAGCATACAATGTAGAAGGAAGGTCGGTTCTCTGAGAGAGAATATGAGAATGTGTTGCTGAGCGATTAGAAAAAAAGGACTTTATAAGAGAGGGTGTAATAATGAGAGGGAAGAGGAAGAGGAACGGGTTCAAATGCCGATAGGTGTTTTGGGAAGAGAAAACGTGCAGAAGGAGTTGAAAGATTTGAAAGATGGACGTGATAGACATAGACACTGAAAGGGCGGATGGTGTGGCAGCAGTAATTAATTTTGTTACTTTTTGAGAGATAGGTACAGAAAACACATAACTACTAATCTGTGGTACAGAAACCAGGTCTTGTACCTATTTTTTAAAAAGTTTTTCAGTTTCCTTTTGTTCTACAGAACCGTACCTTTAATAAATGTAATCACCATACGTGTCTACCTGCAATGGTATTAATGTGAGTTAGACTTAGTCAGAAAACACTTTAGTTGTCTGTACCTGAAAGTGACTCTCACAGCCAAAACGAGGGAACCAGGTCCCTAGTTAGGTCTTATCAACCCCAGCGCCATCCTGTTTTTCTCAAAGTGTTCCCTGCTTAGTGCCATGGTAAATATATTTGCAATATGATCTTCAGTGCAACAGAACTACATGCAGATGTGCTCTTTTTCAACATTGTCTTTGAGGAAGTGATGTCGCACATCAATATGCTTGGTTCTCTTGTGTTGAACCGGGTTCTTTAACATGTTGAGAGCACTGGTGTTATCACACAAAAGTGGTACACTGTCAATGTACACTCCAAAATCCTCCAATTGTTTTTTGATCCTAAGCAACTGAGCACAACGAGATGCAACTGCAACATATTCTGCTTCAGCTGTGGAGAGAGTCACCGAGTTTTGCTTCCTTGTACCCCATGAGATTAGGAAGGATCCAAGGAAATGAGCCATGCCTGAAGTGTTTTTCCTGTCCACTAGATAACCTGCATAATCAGCGTCAGCATAACCAACAAGATTGAAATTGTCACCTGTGGGATAGTACAGAACCAAGTCCTGTGTCCCCTTGAGATAGCGTAGGATTCTTTTGGCAACCTTTAGATGAGACTCCTTAGGATTTGATTGAAATATAACACACAATCCCACACTAAACACAATATCTAGCCTACTTGCAGTTAGGTAGAGTAGAGAGACAATGATTCCCCTGTACATTGATTGGTTTACAGGAGATCCAGAGTCATCCATGTCAAGCTTGGTTGTAACTGCAATAGGTGTGTCGATCACTTTTAATTCTTCCATGTAGAACCTTTTTAGCAGCTCCTTGATGTACTTCGGCTGACTAATGCAAGTTCCCTTTGTGGACTGCTTGACTTGAAGTCCTAAAAAGAAGTTCAGTTCCCCCATCATAATCATCTCGAACTCACTGCCCATAAGCTTGGAAAACTCCTTATACAGAGAGTTTGTTGTAGCCCCAAATATGATTTCATCCACATACACCTGAACAATGAGAAGGTTCCTTCCCCGTTTCTTTAGAAACAGTGTGTTGTCAATCTTTCCTTGAGTGAACCCATTGTCCAGAAGAAACTTCGACAGTCTCTCATACCACGCTCTAGGAGCTTATTTCCATCCGTAGAGAGCCTTGTCCAATTTGAAAACATACTCAGGATGTACATGACTTTCAAAGCCAGGTGGTTTCTTTACATACACTTCCTCCTTGAGAAAACCATTCAAAAATGCATTTTTCACATTGATTTGGAATAAAGTGAATTCCATATGAGATGCAAATGCAATGAGAATCCGGATGGATTCCATGAGAGTAACAGGAGAAAATGTCTCATCATAATCTATCCCTTCCTCCTGATTGTATCCTTGAACAACAAGCCTCACTTTGTTCCTTGTGGTGTTTCCATTTTCATCCAGCTTATTCCTGAACACCCACCTGGTCCCTATGATGGTTCTATCTGAGGGTCGAGGTACCAGGTGCCAAACCTTGTTTCTCTCAAACTGGTGTAGCTCCTCTTGGATAGGAACAATCTAGTCTGCATCCTTCAATGCTTCTTTGATATTTTTTGGTTCTATTTGGGATATGAAGGCTGAGAAGGCTAGGGAGTTTCTGGTTTTGGATCTGGTTTAAACTCCGGAATCAAGATGGGTGATTATGTTGTCAAGGGGATGAGAGATTTTGTGTTTCCAATTTGGGACTTGGGTTTGGTTAGTGGAGGAGCTTAGTACATCATAGGGATTTCCCTGCATTCCTTGTTTCGCAACCTGTGGAGTGCTTTGCATAGTATCTCCAACTCTTTCTTCAGCTTCAGTAGTAGTAATTGGAGTACTAGGTTCCTCATGTGTATTTGAGGAGGTGGTTGCACTACCTTCACTTATTTCCCTCATTTGACTCATCATGTCAGCTTTGCCATTTGAGACATCAGATATTTCTCCAAGAACCAAGAGTGGCTCATGGTCTTGATCATCACCATTTCCTTCCTTGTTTGAGGAAGGTGTCTCATTAAATAACACATGAACACTCTCTTCTACGCATTGGGTCTCTTGTTGTACACCTTGTATTCTTTGCTTTGAGAAGAGTACCCCAAGAAGATTCCTTCATCACTTTTTGCATCAAATTTTCCAAGTTTATCCTTCCCATTGTTCAGTACATAGCATTTGCATCCAAAGGCTCTCAGATGAGTTATCTTTGGCTTTCTTCCATTGAGTAATTCATAGGGGGTTTTGTATAGGAAGGACCTGATCATGCTCCTGTTCACCAAGTAGCATGCAGTGTTGATTGCCTCAGCCTAGAAAGCTTAGCAATCCCACTGTCAATAAGCATTGTTCGAGCCATTTCTTCTAGAGTTCTGTTTTTCCTTTCGACCACACCATTTTGCTGAGGAGTACTTGGAGCTGAGAAGTTGTGAGTGATTCCATTTTCATTACAAAACTCATCAAACTTCGCATTATCAAATTCAGTCCCATGATCGGATCTAATGCAAGCTACCTTCAACTCTATCTTCACTTGGATTTTCTTGGCAAATGCAACAAATACTTCAAATATCTCATCTTTTGCTCTAAGAAACAGGGTCCAAGTGAATCTTTAGTAGTCATCCACAATCACAAAAATGTACTTCGTTCCACCTCTTCTTTGAATCCTCATTGGACCGCATATATATCTATGTGAAGAAGTTTAAGGGGTTTTGATGTGCTAACATCCTTCTTTGTCTTGAAGGATGATTTCACATGTTTTCCTCTGGCACATGCATCACATACTCTTTGTTTCTTGAACTTTGAGTTTGGCCGACCACGAACCAGGTCCTTCTGTATCAGCTATTCAAGAGGGAAAAGTTTGCATGACCCAGTCTTCTATGCCACAGTTCTGCATCATCATCAACTGCCTTTAAGTAGTTCACGTCACCAGCTTCCAGTGATTCAAAATCAGCAACATGAATGTTCTTGTGCCTCTTGGTAATCATTACCATTTCACCCGTTAGTGGACTAGTAACTGTGCACACTTTGGACAAGAATTCCACTTTGTTTCCTATATCGCAAATTTGAGAGACACTCAATAGGCTATATTTCAGACCATCAACACAATACACATTCTCAATTAAGTGCTCAAGAGATCTTCCAACCATTCAAACGCCGAGAATGTACCTGTTTTTTTCCATTGCCAAAGGATACATCTCCTCCCTACATGGCTTTCAGTGAGAGAAAATCCATGGTGTTCCCAGTCATGTGCTTTGAACATCCACTATCCATGATCCATTGCAGTCCTGTTCCTCTCACTGGTCCCTGCCCATATAAGTTAAGGGTTAAATTTAGGAACCCAAACAAGTTTGGGTCCTTTGTAGTTAGGAAAAGGATGAATAAGACCTCTTCTGGTCCAAGCAGACAAGGATCTATTTTTCTTCGAGGGACCTGGTCCTTTCTTAGTATTCCTTTTGTCAGCAAACAATTATTTTTCTGAACTGATTGATCCCTGGCTGGGCAGCTTTCTTTGAAGTGCCCGTTGTTCCCAGAGTGGGTACAAAGCCAATTATCTGGGACAGTGACATACTTGCTATGAGGGTTGTTAGGAATTTTTTCATGGAAGTAACAGCATCTGTAGACCAGGTCCAATTCAGTGATTTTTCAAGATCAGATTTTTATTTAGCAATTTCAGCTTGAAGTTGCCTGTTTTTCTCAAGCTCACAACACATGCTTGTTTTGACATCATTTAGTTCTTTTTCAAGCTCAATATGTTTCTCACTAGCTATCCTTTTTCTTTTATCTAAGCTGAAAGCACCAGGTTCTAATTTAAGTTCCTCAATTTTTTCTTCTAGGTCTGTGATTACCACCAAAAGATTATCTCTTTCTTGTTCAACAACATTGATTTTCTCTGCTAGAGTATTCTTCTCAGTGTTCTCCACTGTCTCCTTTAGGTCTAATACCACTAAAATTAGATCATCTTTCTCATCTTCTGCGCCATTTGTCTTTTCAGCTAGTGTTTCCTTATCCTTCTCAAAACTACTTATGGTATCTTTTAGGTCAACAACTACCACCATCAAATCATCTCCCTCATTTTCTACACTGCTGAGTCTACAAGTTAAAGATTTTCTTTCTTTCTCAAGCTCAATTATGGTTTCTTTAAAATCAACCACACACACAACTAAATCATCTCTAGACTGTTTAGTTTCTCCTAGCTCTATGATTAAAGAATCTTTGTCATCAATTAGACTGTAGTAAGCATCGATAAGAATATTTGCCAAAGATATTAACTTTTTTGAGGAGTAGGATTTCAGATTTCTCTAAACATCCTTGAAGTTTAGTTCAACATTTTCACCTTCTTCATCATCATCGGGCTGAGCCATTAACGTGAACAGTGAATCATACACCTTGGCCTCGTTCTCTACTGCCATCGTAGAACTGTTATTTGCTACTGGTTCCTCCTCTGATTCACTAGATGAATCTCCCCAAGCAGCAAGGGCTTGCTTCACAACATTACCAGTAGCACTCTTCCGGCAGAATCATTTGTCAGGGACCTGGTTCCTCATGGCAGTCTTGTCAGCGTTGTGCTTGTAGGGCTCCTGCTTCAGTAGTGGACAATCCTTGATGAAGTTCCCATGCTTTCCACACTTGTGGCAAATATCATAGTTTCTTGATTTGCTTGAGCTACCTCTTCTTGGTATACCTCCATACCTTCGAACCATCTTTTGAAATATCTTAGTGAGATAAGCCATGTTACCATCTTCCTCACTTGAGTTATTATCTTAAGCTTTTAGAACCAGATTCTTTTCCCTTTTTGGTTCTCTTGTCTCACTGTCTTTTGTCTTCTTCAACTCGTATGTCTTCAAATTCCCAATCAACTCATCCATTGTTAGAGTTTGTAGGTCTTTTGCTTCAGTAATAGCATTCACTTTTCTTTCCCAAGAACTAGGTAGGACACTCAGAATCTTTCGCACCAGCTTGTTCCGTGGAATTATTTCACCTAGAGAGTGAAGCTCATTGATGATAGATGTGAATCTAGTATGCATGTCTTGTATAGATTCATTATCCTTCATTCGAAACAACTCGTACTCAGTTGTGAGCATGTCGATTTTGGACTGCTTAACCTGAGTTGTTCCTTCGTGAGCAGTTTGCAAGGTTTCCCATATCTCTTTTGCTAATTGGCAGGCAGAGATTCTGTTGTAGTCATCCGGTCCTATACTGCATACAAGGATTTTCTTGACACGGAAGTTCTTCTCCACAACCTTCCTATCAACGTCACTGTATTATTTCCTTGTCTTAGGCACCAATAGCCCAGCTTCTCCTACCTTCTTCATAGGAACATGTGGACCGTCACAAATGACATCCCATAGTTCAGAATCTTCAGCCATTATAAAGTCATGCATACGAGTTTTCCACCACCCGTAATACTGACCATTAAATTTAGAAGGTCAATATGTTGATTGTCCTTCTTCGAAGTTGGGTGGAGCATCCATTAGAGATCCTTTCTAGGTGTTAACCTTTTAGAAAGAACCAGCGCTGATACCAATTAATAGTTTCTAGGAGGCTGCAAACTGTAAAGTGTGATGACCCAAAGGGTCATCCTGTGAAAATTTAAGTAAAACTGTGTTATGAGGCCCCAAAATCCTCCGTTAATCTCACCTCGATGTGCGTGCACAGCCCGGGTGCGTAGCCGGGAAGCCTTTATGTGGAAATGTGTTAAGCAGTTGAATTTATGATAATTAATTGAATAAAGTTGACTTTGGTCAACATTTTTGGTAAACGGACCCGGACCCATGATTTGATGGTCCCGGAGGGTCCGTAGGAAAATATGGTACTTGGGCGTATGCCCGGAATCAAATTCCGAGGTCCCAAGTCCGAGAAATGAATTTTTAAAGAAAATTATTTTCTAAAAAATATAAAGGTTTTTGAAAATGAACTTTGATATGAAACCTGTGTTACTGGGCCCGTATTATGGTTCCGGAGCCCGGAACAGGTTTAATATGTGTTATGTAAGTTATCCGTAAAGTTTGGTGTAAAACAGACTTAGTATAATTTGTTTCGGAGCAATATTTTGAATAATTGAGCCTTATGAAGTTTTAAGAAAATTCTATGAGTTTTGAGGTTTAATTCATTGATTTTAATGTTAATTCGGTAGTTTTAGTACATGAATAAGTCCGTAGGATGAATTGGGAGTTGTGTGTATTTTTGGTTTTGAGTCCCGAGGGCTCGGGTGAGTTTCGGGTAGTTAACGGGGTGTGCAAAGTGGAAAAATCTGGTGTTTAGGGGTTAGGTCAGGTGTCTGGTGAGTTACTCTTCGCAAATGCGGGGCAACCCTCGCGAACGCGAAGAGTAAATAGGTGAGGCCTGGGGTTTACTCTACGCGAAGGCGTAGAGGGAGACACGAACGTAGAGCACTGGACTGTGCTTCTATGCAAACGCGTACCCAGGGGTGCGAACGCATAGGTTTAGGGTGAGGTCGGGGGGCTGGGTAGCGTTGTTCTTCGCGAACGCGGATGTAGGCTCGCGAATGCGGAAGCCTGGGAAGTCAGACCTTCGCTAACGCGTCCCTAGCTCGGCGAACGCGTAGGTCCCAACAGTTAACCCTTCGCGAACGCGGCCAGTGGCCCGCGAATGGGAAGGGCAAAATCGCCCAGTGCTTTTAAGTTTTAAAAAAAGAAACCTAACGGGACTTAACCCACTTCTTCTTAAACCTCTTCCTCCCCACTCCCCTTTAGGCAATTTTTGAAGGCTTCCATCACCATAACTCCATAGGTAAGTAATTCCAAATCCATTTTCTTCCATTTTCCTTCAACAATTACTAGAATCTAGGCCTAAAATCCTAAAATCAAAGTAGAAATTAGGGCTTTTGGGTAGAGTTGGGGCTTTGGGAATTTTGGGAAATTCAATCTCATTTTGGGGTGGGATTTCAAAACAAATTATATATTTGGACTCGTGGGGGTATGGGTGATCGAGTTTTGGTCCGAGCCTCGTGTTTTGACCAAGCGGGCCTAGGGTCGAGTTTTGGTATTTTTGGAAGAATGATGGGAGATGTATAATTAGGCTTTGGAATTGAATTGTTGAGTCATTTTTGACATTATTGTGTCGATTATGTCTAGATACTATCGTTTCGGAATTGGATTAGAGAGGAAAGGTGGTGGTTGACGCTTGACTTGCATTTTTGGAGTCGAGGTAAGTGTTTAGCCTAACCTTAGCTTGAAGGAGTAAGTATAGAGTCTAAATTGCTATGTGTATTCCATGTCCAACGTATAGGTAAGGTGACTAGTACCTATGTGTTGTGGTCAAGCATGCCCGTGAGTCAAATGTGATGATTTTTACCGTGTTCTTGATATTTTCCGTGTTATTAATAATTGGTTATTTAGAAGTTATACGTTGAGGTTGTTTCATGACGTAGGAAGTTATTGATTAATTGTTCAGTTGAGGATTTTTATTGTTGAACTTATGCCTCTAAGAGAGATTGGTTATAGCTGAGTCCCTTGCCGGGACGATAGAATTTTGTTGGTTATTTCTGTACATTTAGAACTTTTTATTGTAAACATTTATATTGAATTGTTGTTTCTGTATACATTATGCACGAGGGGACATTCCGTGCCGAGTGATCGTAAGGCTATGCACGAGGGGACATTCTGTGCCGAGTGCTTATTATTTACGCACGAGGGGACATTCCATGCCGAGTGATTATTATTTATGCACGAGAGGACATTCCGTGCCGAGCGACTGTGAGATTATGCATGAGGGGACATTCCGTGCCGAGTGATCGTAAGGCTATGCACGAGGGGACATTCTGTGCCGAGTGCTTATTATTTACGCACGAGGGGACATTCCATGCCGAGTGATTATTATTTATGCACGAGAGGACATTCCGTGCCGAGCGACTGTGAGATTATGCATGAGGGGACATTCCGTGCCGAGTGACTTTATTATCTATCGCACGAGGGGACATTCTGTGCTGAGTGATTGTGAGGCTATGCACGAGGGGTCATGCCGTGATTTTTGGTGATTATTTACTTGCACCGAACTTCTTGATTCTTGTTTTCATCTCTGCATTTCAGTTATCATCTTATTCAGCTGTTCTAGTTTTTGTTGCCCCTTTATCACCTCCATGTTCTAGTTGAATTACTTGTTTATTTCCTGTCAATATTTCCTGTTATATTGTCTAATTGCACATGTATTAATGGTTGTCGTGTCCTAGCCTCGTCACTACTTCGCCGAGGTTAGGCTCGGCACTTACTCAGTACATGGGGTCGGTTGTACTGATGCTACACCTGCACTTCTTATGTTGTGCAGACTACGCAGCCGGACCTGGTGGACATTGACGGAGGGAGTATCCTTCAGTCCATTCAGGAGACATCAAGGTAGACCCGCAGACGTTCGTGGGCCTTGGCGTCACCTTCTACCCTTCTCCTTCAGTTCTGTCTTATTCTATAGTTCAAAGATAGTTATGTGTATTTATGTTTTAGACCTTGTATTTAGTATTCTCATAGACTGTTCGTGAGTTAGTGACACCAGTTCTGGGTTGTACTTATGGGAATTATTGCGAGACTTGTTATTTAGTTCTGAAATTATTTAGCTTTCATATTATTAATCACAATTGCCTTAGTTATTTTGTTCATTTTAAATATTGATGAGTTTATTTAATCAAAACGTTGTCTTGTCTAGCAGGTACAACGTTAGACGCCATCACGGCCGGTAGGTGGGATTTCGGGTCGTGACAAGTTGGTATCAGAGCCCTAGGTTTCTTAGGTCCCACAACTCACAGACAAACTTGGTAGAGTCTGAGGGATTGGTACAGAGATGTCTGTACTTATCCCCCAGAGGCTGCAAAGTTAGGAATGACTTCATATTTCTTCTCCTCTGTCGTGCGACTTGAAATCAAAATGCTAATCGAGTTTCAATTCTATTCTCTCACAGATGGAGAGGACGCGTGCTTCCCCAGGTTCCGGTCGGCAGCCCGATACTCCTGTTGCAGCTCCTACGAGCAGTCGAGGTCGAGGCCGAGGTCGTGATAGAGGCCGAGGCTGCGGCAGGGCTCAACCCCGAGCAACAGCCCTAGTGGAGGATCCTCAGGTTGAGTTCATCGAGGAGATCCCCGCTCAAATAGTCCCAGTTGGACCAGCTCAGGTCCCAGAGGGGTTCATTTCTACCTCAGTGCTTCAGGACGCTCTAGTCTGCTTTGTGGGACTCATGGAGAGTGTGGCTCAGGCCGGTCTTCTTCCTACTGCACCATCCGTCTCTCAGGCTGGGAGAGGGACGTAGACTCCTGTTACTCATACACCAGAGCAGTTAGATCCTCAGTTTCACACTCCGGCACCTCAGACAGGCGGAGTAGCTCAGCCGGGTATTGTGGCACCGGCAGTTGAGGGAGAAGCTATCTCAGCAGATGCTCTATGGAGATTGGATAGATTCACCAAGTTATCCCCTACTACTTTCACTGGTGCACCATCAGAGGACCCTAAGGACTATTTGGACAGTTGTTATGAGGTTCTTCGGAACATGAGCATAGTGGAGTCCAATAGAGTTGACTCTGCTACATTTCGTCTTTCTGGCTCCACCAAGACTTGGTGGAGAGATTACTGCTTGACAAGACAAGCTAGGTCTGCACCTTTGACTTGGGTTCCGTTCTCTGAGTTGTTCTTGGGGATGTTTCTTCCAGTTACTCAGAGAGAGGATCTTCGGAGGCAGTTTGAGCGTCTCCAGCAGGGTTCCATGTCCGTCACTCAGTACAAGACCAGGTTCATTACTCTAGCTAGACATGCCATTATGATACTCCCCACTGATCGGGAGAGGGTTCAGAGATTTATTGAGGGTCTAGCTCAGCCCATCAGACTTTAGATGGCCAGAGAGACGGGTACTGATATCTCCTTTCAGGATGCAGCCGATGTGGGCAGGCGAATTGAGATGATATTATCACAGAGCATTGGCCAGGGGTCTGACAAGAGACCTCGTCATTTCGGCCGGTTCAGTGGTGCCACATCTGGAGGCAGAGATTCCTTTGGCAGAGGTCATCCCCCTATGCCTTATCAGTCGGCACTCCAAGTATCCCGTAGTGCACCTTCAGATCCCATCATTGTACTGCCGATTCAGAGCTTTCAGGGTGGTCATTCTGGTCGTCAGGGACAGTTCCAGGGTCAGTATTCTCAGTAGCTGAGGTCTTTCTTCACTTGCGGTGGTATGGGGCATATTTCCAGGTTTTCCCCCCAAAGTTTTGGTGGTTCTCAGTATCAGGGTTCCCATGTCGTGGTTCCGCATCAGGTGCACCCCCACCCCCTCAGCCAGATAAGGGTGGTGGTCGTGGTGCCAGAGATGGAGGTCAAACTCATAGAGGTGGAGGTCATGCCACGAGAGGTAGAGGTCATGGCATAGTATGTCAACCTAGAGATGTTCAGGTTGGAGGGGCTCCGCCCCGATGCTATGCTATTCCGGCCAGGCCTGAGGCTGAGGCCTCTAACGCAGTTATCACAGGTACAGTTTCAGTTTGCAGCCGAGATGCTTCGGTGTTATTGGATCCGAGTTCTACTTTCTCCTATGTGTCTTCATATTTTTCCCCTTATTTGAGCATGCCCTGTGATTCCCTGAGTGCCCTTGTATATGTGTCTACCCCGGTGGGTGATTCTATAGTGGTAGATCGAGTCTACAGTGCTTGCTTAGCAGTTATTGGTGGTATGGAGACTCGGGTTGATATTTTTCTTCTGGATATGGTTGACTTTGATTTTATATTGGGGATGGATTGGCTATCTCCTTATCATGCTATTCTGGACTGTCATGCCAAGATAGTGACATTAGCCTTACCATGAGTACCTCGTTTGGAGTGGAGAGGGACTCCTAGTCATTCTTATGGTAGAGTTATTTCTTATATGAAGGCTCGGCGCATGGTCGAGAAGGGTTGTCTTGCATATTTTGCCTATGTTCGTGATCCTAGTGTCGAGGTTCCTTCTATGGAGTCTGTGCCCGTGGTTCGTGAGTTTCCAGAGGTATTCCCTGCTAACCTGTCGGGTATGCCACCCGACAGGGATATTGACTTTTGTATTGAAGTAGCTCCTGGCACTTAGTCTATTCCGCCGTATCGTATGGCCCCGCAAGAGCTGAAGGAACTGAAGGAGAAGTTGCAGGATTTGTTGGATAAAGGCTTCATTAGGCCTAGTGTTTCTCCTTGGGGTGCTCCAGTGTTGTTTGTTAAGAAGAAAGATGGCTCAATGAGGATGTGCATTGACTACCGGCAGCTGAATAAGATTACTATTAAGAATAAGTATCCTCTGCCGAGGAATGATGATCTATTTGACCAGCTTTAGGGTGCTAAAGTGTTTTCCAAGATAGACTTGAGATCTGGTTACCATCAGTTGAGGATTAAGGCGTCTGATATCCCTAAGACAACCTTTCGCACTCGTTATGGTCATTATGAGTTCTTGGTGATGTCATTTGGGTTGACAAATGCCCCTGCAGCTTTTATGGAGTTCATGAACCGTGTGTTCAGACTATATTTGGACTCATTTGTCATTGTTTTTATTGATGATATCTTGATTTACTCCTGTAGGAGAGAGGAGCATGAGCAGCACCTTCGAGTCGTCCTCCAGACTCTGAGGGATAGACAGTTGTATGAAAATTTTTCTAAGTGTGAGTTCTAGTTGGGTTCAGTGGCATTTCTGGCCATGTTGTGTCGGTCGAGGGTATTCAGGTGGATCCTAAGAAGATTTCAGCAGTTAGAGATTGTCCTAGGCTCGCTTCAACTATAGAGATTCGGAGCTTCTTGGGCTTAGCGGGGTATTATCGCCGATTCGTGGAGGGCTTTCAATCTATAGCAGCCCCGATGACCAGGTTGACCTAGAAGGGTGCCTAGTTCAGGTGGTCGGGTGAGTGTGAGGCGAGCTTTCAGAAGCTCAAGACAGCCTTGACCATGGCACCAGTGTTAGTTTTACCCACAGGTTCAAGACCGTATTCCGTGTATTGTGATGCTTCACGGGTTGGGCTTGGCACCGTGTTGATGCAGGATGGCAAGGTCATAGCCTATGTTTCTCGTCAGTTGAAGGTTCATGAGAAGAATTATCCAGTTCATGACTTGGATTTAGTAGCGATTGTTCAAGCCTTGAAGATTTGGAGGCATTACTTGTATGGTGTGCCATGTGAGGTGTTCACAGATCACAGGAGTTTGCAGTATTTATTCAAGCTAAAGGAGTTGAACATGAGGCAGAGGAGATGGTTAGAGTTGTTGAAGGACTATGATATTACCATTCTTTATCATCCGGGGAAGGCCAATGTGGTGGCCGATGCTTTGAGCCAGAAGTCAGCCAGTATGGGTAGTCTTGCTTATTTATCACTCGGAGAGCGACCTTTTGCTTTGGAAGTTCAGGCTTTAGCCAACCGATTTGTGAGATTGGAGGTTTCTGAGACTGGCGGTGTTTTGGCCCATATCGTAGCCCGTTCTTCATTGTATGATCGTATTCGGGCCATGCGGTATGATGATCATTATTTATGTGTTCTTAGAGATACAGTCCGACACGGAGGTGCCAAGCAGGTTACAGTTGATGATGAGGGAGTTCTGCGGATGCATGGCCGTATTTGTGTACCTGATGTTGATGGTATTTGTGAGTTGATACTATATGAGGCCCATAGTTCTCGGTATTCCATTCATCCGTGCGCCGCAAAGATGTACCAGGACTTGCGGCAACATTATTGGTGGCGGAGAATGACGAAGGATATTGTAGCTTATGTAGCTCGGTGCTTGAATTGTCAGCAGGTTAAGTACGAGCACCAGAGACCCCGTGGTTTGATGCAGCAGATTCAGCTTCCCGAGTGGAAGTGGGAGCGTATCACCATGGATTTTGTAGTTGGTCTCCCACGGACTCAAAGGATGTTTGATGCGGTGTGGGTTGTTGTGGATAGGCTGGCCAAGTCAGCACACTTCATTCCGGTATCAGTTTCGTATTCAGCGGAGAAGTTGGAAAACATCTATATGAGAGAGATTGTTAGATTGCATGGCGTGCCCATATCCATTATATCAAACCGAGGTACTCAGTTTACCACCCATTTTTGGAGAGTATTTCAGCGAAAGTTCGGCACCCAGATTGAGTTGAGCACAACATTTCATCCTCAGACGGACGGATAGTCCGAGCGTACTATTCAGATTTTGGAGGATATATTACGGGCTTGTGTCATCAACTTTGGTGGTTCATGGGGCCAGTTCTTGCCTTTAGCTGAGTTTGCCTACAACAACAGCTACCAGTTGAGCATTCAGATGGCTCCGTATGAGGCGTTGTATGGTAGGCGGTGTCGGTCCCCAGTCGGATGGTTTGAGCTGGGAGAGGCTAGATTATTGGGTTCTGAGTTAGTCCAGGATGCCTTGGACAACGTGAAGATCATTCAGGATAGACTTCGTATAGCTCAGTCCAGGCAGAAGAGTTATGCGGATCGTAGAGTTCGAGATTTGGACTTTATGGTAGGAGACCGGGTATTTCTTCGAGTGTCGCCCATGAAGGGCGTGATGAGGTTCGGAAAGAATGGCAAGTTGAGCCCTAGGTACATTGGTCCCTTTGAGATTTTGGATAAGGTGGGAGAGGTGGCCTACAGACTTGCCTTGCCACCGAGTTTATCAACCATGCACCCGGTATTTCATGTATCTATGCTTCAGAGGTATATTGTGGACCCATCTCATGTACTTGACTTCAGCGGTGTCCAGTTGGACAAGGATTTGACTTAAAAGGAGGGGCCGGTAGCCATATTGGCTCGGCAGGTTCGTCACTTGAGATCGAAGAGTTATCCTTCGATTCATGTTCAGTGGATATGTCATCCTGTTGAGCCAGCTACCTGGGAGTCTGAGTCCGATATGCGGAGCCGATATCCCCACCTTTTCCCCGATTCAGGTACCTTTCTATGTCCGTTCGAGGATGAACGTTTGTTTTAGAGGTGGAGATTGTGATGACCCAAAGGGTCTTCCTGTATAAATTTAACTAAAACTGTGTTCCGAGGCCCGAAAGCCTCCGTTAATCTCACCTTGATGTCCGTGCGCATCTCGGGCGCGTAGCCGGGAAGCCTTTATGTGGAAATGTGTTAAGCAGTTAATTTAAAATAATTAATTGAATAAAGTTGACTTTGGTCAACATTTTTGGTAAACGGACCCCGACCCGTGATTTGATGGTCCCGGAGGGTCCGTAGGAAAATATGGGACTTTGGCGTATGCCCGGAATCGAATTCCGAGGTCCCAAGTCCGAGAAATGAATTTTTAAAGAAAATTGTTTTCTGAAAAATATAAATGGTTTTTGAAAATGAACTTTTATGTGAAACCTGTGTTACCGGGCCCGTATTATAGTTCCAGAGCCCAGAACAAGTTTAATATGTGTTATGTGAGTTATCCGTAAAGTTTGGTGTAAAACGGACTTAGTATACGTGTGTCAGAGCAAAATTTGGAATAATTGAGCCTTATGAAGTTTTAAGAAAATTCTATGAGTTTTGAGCTTTAATTCATTGATTTTGATGTTATTTTGGTGGTTTTAGTACTTAAATAAGTCGTAGGATGAATTGGGAGTTGTGTGTATTTTTGGTTTTGAGTCACGAGGGCTCGGTTGAGTTTCGGGTAGTTAACGAGGTGTGCAAAGTGGAAAAATCAGGTGTTTAGGGGTCAGGTCTGGTGTCTGGTGAGTTACTCTTCGCGAACGCGGGGCAACCCTCGCGAACGCGAAGAGTAAATAGGTGAGGCCATGGGTTTACTCTACGCGAACGCGTAGAGGGAGACGCGAATGCGGAGCACTGGACTGTGCTTCTACGCGAAAGCGTCCCTAGGGGTGCGAACGCATAGGTTTAGGGTGAGGTCTGGGGGCTGGGTATCGTTGTTCTTCGCGAACGCGGCCTTAGGTTCGCGAACGCGGAAGCCTGGGAAGTCAGAACTTCGCGAACGCGGCCCTGGCTCCGCGAACGCGTAGGTCCCAACAGTTAACCCTTCGCAAACGCGGCTAGTGGCCCGCGAATGGGAAGGGCAAAATCGCCCAGTGCTTTTAAGTTTTAAAAATAGAAACCTTACGGGACTTAACCCACTTCTTCTTAAACCTCTTCTCCCCCACTCCCCTTAGGAGAATTTTGAAGGCTTCCATCACCATAACTCCATAGGTAAGTAATTCCAACTCCATTTTCCTTCAACAATCACTAGAATCTAGGCCTAAAATCCTAAAATCAAAGTAGAAATTAGGGGTTTTGGGTAGAGTTGGGGCTTTGGGAATTTTGGGAAATTGAACCTCATTTTGGGGTCGGATTTCAAAACAAATTATATATTTGAACTCGTGGGGGTATGGGTGATCGGATTTTGGTCCGAGCCTCGTGTTTGGACCAAGCGGGCCCGGGGTTGAGTTTTGGTATTTTTGGAAGAATGATGGGAAATGTATAATTAGCCTTTGGAATTGAATTATTGAGTCATTTTTGACATTATTGAGTCGATTATGTCTAGATACTATTGTTTCGGAATTGGATAAGAGAGGAAAGGCGGTGGTTGAGGCTTGACTTGCATTTTTGGAGTCGAGGTAAGTGTTTGGCCTAACCTTAGCTTGAAGGAATAGGTATAGAGTCTTAATTTCTATATGTATTCCATGTCCAACGTATAGGTAAGGTGACGAGTACCTATGTGTTGTGGTCAAGCATGCCCGTGAGTCAAATGTGATGATTTATACCGTCTTCTTGATATTCTCTGTGTTATTAATAGTTGGTTATTTAGAAGTGATACGTTGAGGTTGTTTCATGACGTGGGAAGTTATTGATTAATTGTTCAGTTGAGGATTTTTATTGTTGATATTATGCCTATGAGAGATTGGTTATAGCTGAGTCCCTTGCGGGGACGATAGAATTTTGTTGGTTATTTCTGTACATTTAGAACTTCTTATTGTAAACCTTTATATTGAATTGTTGTTTCTGTGTACATTATGCACGAGGGTACATTCCGTGCCGAGTGATCGTGAGGCTATGCACGAGGGGACATTCCGTGCCGAGTGATTATTATTTATGCACGAGAGGACATTCTGTGCCGAGTGATTTTTATTGATGAACAAGGGGACATTCTGTGCCGAGCGACTGTGAGATTATGCACGAGGGGACATTCCGTGCCGAGTGACTTTATTATCTATCGCACAAGGGGACATTCCGTGCTGAGTGATTGAGAGGTTATGCACGAGGGGTCATGCCGTGCTTTTTGGTGATTATTTACTTGCACCAAACTGCTTGATTCTTGTTTTCATCTCTGCATTTCAATTATCATCTTATTCAGCTGTTCTAGTTATTGTTGCCCCTTTATCCCCTCCATGTTCTCCCCCGTAGTTGAATTACTTGTTTATTTCCTGTCAATATTTCCTGTTATATTGTCGAACTGCACAAGTATTAATGGTTTTCGTTTCCTAGCCTCGTCACTACTTTGCCGAGGTTAGGCTCGGCACTTACTCAGTACATGGGGTCGGTTGTACTGATGCTACACCTGCACTTCTTATGTTGTGCAGACTACGCAGCCGGACCCGGTGGACATTGACGGAGGGAGTATCCTTCAGTCCATTCAGGAGACATCAAGGTAGACCCGCAGACGTTCGTGGGCCTTGGCGTCACCTTCTGTTCTGTCTTATTCTATAGTTCAAAGACAGTTATGTGTATTTATGTTTCAGACTTGTATTTAGTATTCTCATAGACTGTTCGTGAGTTAGTGACACCAGTTCTGGGTTGTACTTATGGGATTTATTGCGAGACTTGTTATTTAGTTCTGAAATTGTTTAGCTTTCGTATTATTAATCACAATTACCTTAGTTATTTTGTTTATTTTAATTGTTGATGAGTTTATTTAATCAAAACGTTGGCTTGTCTAGCAGGTACAACGTTAGACGCCATCACGGCCGGTAGGTGGGATTTTGGGTCGTGACACAAAGAGACCTGGTCCTTTACCAGTTCCTTCAAAGATATCAACAGAGATAGTAAGTAATAAAGGCAAGGGATTTTTACGTGGAAAAATCCCAACTCAAGGGGACAAAAACCACGACCTACTCTGGTAGGATTTCAACTTCACTAACTTGTAATCTTAACTATTACAAGCCACTTTGTAATGACACTCTTACAAAGACTTTAACACACTAACTTGCAACACCTATTACAAGCCACTTTGTCACTTGTGACAAAGACTTTAGACTTATGACTACACTAGTCACAACACAAACACAAAAGGTTTATGGTTTAGAGATTCCTAAAATCGTACTTTTAAGAAAGAAAGTAGGATACAATGAAAAGCAAAATACAAGATTACAACTCATCTAAGGACACCTAGCAACACGTTGTGGAACATGTCCGTCTTAGTGGAGTTGTCTTCTTGTTATTCACACACTTGAGTCTTCAATGCAAGAGCAACACTTCAATGCTTGAGAATGTTTAGTAAATTTACAAGTGTATATCTTGTTTGTTGTCACGCTCCAAAACCGAGGGACGAAACCGGTGCCAAACCGAGTGACCCGGTCAAGCAAGCCTGATTAGCCTTTCCAACCCGACTCTCTCCCCCCCTCCCCCCCCCCCCCCCCGTGTTTATAGCATACATTATTTACATGGGTTAGCAAGAGATAATTCAAGAGCATATATTCATAACATTAAGTCCATTTTCCTATTTCACCATTACCAATGTTCGATCTTTCAAAACATACATACTAATTACAATATTCACGATACGAAATCACGGTTACGAGTAAATCCAACAACTACCCAAAATATATTCACAACCCACATAAGTGTCTACGGATCCTCTAAGAGTACGGAGAAATGAACATAGACCTGTCGGCGACAAGGCCCCGGCTATACCTAAAAAAGGGACAACATGTACAAAGGAGATCAACATGTAACTACACACGGCCCCAGGAGGAAATGGGGCTCACCAGAACTGCTTAAGGGAGGAGGAGAAAGCACCACTATCGTCGATCGGCGCTACCTGCTACAGAACCACCTACATCCACTTAAAAAGATGTAGCTCCCCCGATAAAAGGGACGTTAGTACCATTGAATAGTACTAGTATGTATGAACAAACTTCACTCTAAGTAGAATTAAACAATACACAAGTAGAAGACAGTCATGGAAATCAAACAATGCTGCACAGAAATATAGAGAACACAAATAAGAGTCTCACAGTTTCTTATTCCAATTTCCTCCTGTTGCGGCGCGCAACCTGATCCTACCGTACAATCATATTTCATCCTTATTCCTTCTCAACAAACCACCATTATTTCTCATGTTGCGGCGTGCAACCTGATCCTACCGTACAATCACATTGCACCCTTGTTCCTTATCTACATACCATCCTTATTCCTCCTGTTGCGGCGCGCAACCCGATCCCACTGGACATGGTTTAAATAAGTAACAACAAGCTACAACTCAATCACAAGAATTTCTACCACCAAGAATACAAGTTCATAGCAACCGGAGAACCATGTGAAATCAAGAGGAACAATAACCTTTACAAAAACAATGAGACATGTAAGGTACGCCATAACCATTTAACTTAATTAAATCAATTCACATTTCTTTCCCATCATTTACTACATAGCCTTTGGCACTTGGATACATTTAACAATTGATTTCGTTACCATTTTCATTCATTTAGTAGCACTATTCTTCATATCGATAAGTTCCAACATATAATGAATTTTGCACGTGATAGGATAAGCATAAAGAATCATATTTCACAATTTTGAGTAACATGGTGACATGGTAAACAACTAAGACAATCAGAGGATAGAATCTTACGCCTCAAACACATTAGAACAATCAATTCAAATATGATCAGCAAGGAACTCATACCAAATGCTCGGACACTAGCTAACGATTCTACAAAGATTAAAGTTATCCATACATACCTCGATTTGGGATTTTTCCTTAGATTTCTACCACAATTCACCAGACCTTCTAGCACCTTCAATTTAGTTCGCAATGTGGCACAATTTAACTTAGAGTTAGGAATAATGATCATGTCTTGAACTCACTTGAACGTTTTATCAAACACTAGGTGTTCCTTTAGAATAAAAGGCCTCTTTTTAGTGAAAGCTTACTCTAATGCATTTCCCTTTACTAGATTATTGCTAGTAGGTTACATGCATGCAAGATTCCTACCCCCATCTTCACGAACTCACCTAACCATGTTTCATTTTAACAAAAATCTGGAAATTAAGGTTGGTGTGGTAGAAGCTCACCTCTTAGAGTGAAAAAATTTGTGTCCTACTTAAATAGTTCCAAGCTTGAGTGATGAAGGAGGATCAATTTGAGGGAATTGTGACCTTCTCTTTAGAACCTTCTCTTTTCTCACTCTAAATTATCAGAAAATAAGCTTAAAATGATGAGGAATGGGTTTTATATGGGTATGGGGTCGGGTTATAAAGATAGAAAATTGATAGTCCAACATTTCGGACCGGGCCACAGACCTGGCGTCGCCTGGCTAATGCCTGGTCTGGCCTGGCTTTATCCTGGCGTCGCCTGGGTAACGCCTGGTCTGGCCTGGCTTTATCCTAACTTTATTTACCTAAAGCCTGGTCTGACCTGACTTTATCCTCGCTTTATTTACCTAAAGCCTGGTCTGTCCTGGCTTTATCTACCTAAAGCCTGGTCTAGCTATGACAAACAATTTCAACTCCCAAGCGCATCGCTCGACCCGAAACTCCGGAAGTACAATGTATTACCTACCTTGACACCACAAAGCCTTAAATTACATAGTGAAGTTTTTTGGGGCCTTACATTTGTCCCCAACCAAGATATTATATCCTTAGGACATCCCAAGAAGGATGCCCATGCTTAGTTGGAACACTTTTTAACCAATGGGAAGTGACTGCTGTATTGTTACTGCACTGTAGTGTGTACAGTTGCAGCAGTCACTTTTCTATCACATCTTTCCAACTGTAGAGTTGACTTGTACTTCCGTCAGTGAGAATGTTAAGGGATCAATTCCTAAACTGTTTCCTGTGAGTTCGAATGTACACTGCACAGATTCTTGAGTTCATGCTGACTGGTTGTTCTAGTTATACATCAGGTCCTTTATCTGGTTCTTTACATAAAAGTTTGTTAGATCATCAAAACAAAATAGTAACCCATCAGTATGAAGTACCTATATTGCTTCTCATCTCTCTTAACTTCAATCGGGTGTGGTATTTTGCCCCTTCTGCTTTCCGTGAGGTGAGGAGGAAATATCCACCAACTCCAGCATCCCACACTGGTTCGTAGTTTCGAGAAAAGGCTTCCCAACAACAGTGGTGGGAGTTTTGAGGAGGAGCAACATGTTGTCCGCCCTTTTCCGCTAGGGGAGGCCCGAAGACACTAATTGAAGGTCCCTCGAGGGGGGCCTCGAGGACATATCCCCGAAAGATAGGCTTATGTCTCTAAAATAGGCCTTTGTTTTATGGTTTTTTGTGTAAACATTCCCTTGTGTGTCTTGTAAACATCTTCCATTAATATAAGAGATTCTTTTGTTTTTCCCTTGGTCTGAGTTTGAATTTTGTTTTGTCTTCTGTTTGTGCAAACGTGCGTGTATGAACGGCCCAAAAATCAAACTCTTATCTCGACCAATATTATGTTTGTTAAGACTTTCAACCCCCGGCTGGAACCAGGATCGCTTTGGGCGAGGATCGGACCTCGGCTTCTTTGTAACAAAAAAAGAGGGGGGGGGATCTGTTCTCCGGTACGGATCCTCTAGGTCTCGGAATCCATGTCACCGAATATGAGGACGTCACCAGGCGCGCGGCTCCGAAGGAGGGTCTGTTTGGGAAGTAAGAAGCCCCTTTGACATCTCTTCATCTGCAAATAGTTCTCGATGTGAAAACACAGAGCCAAGGGGCTGATCTTTGAATAGGAAAAAGAGTGGATCTGCAGGGTCCCAAATGAATTGGCTTATTAGAAAAAGGCCTTGTTCTTTGGAAGATCTATCTCGTGTCTGGTACTGCATGGTTCCACCCTGCAATAACTCTGAATCATTATCTTGAAGCTCATCCTCTTCATCATAAATGATCTTCTTGCCCCTAAATGACCTGGACCAATAGGGAAATCCCAATTCATTGGGCCTTTCGATACAATCAAATAGAAAGCCCCAAGGGCTCCATATTCGTGCCGCCACCACGACCGATACTTTTGCCCGCTTAATCACAGGCCCCTGCGGGGAATCATTTCCCCTGACAATCATGTGCACGGAGTGATGGAGCTTCCATGCTTCGTCCTTTCGAGCTACTACATTTTTCGGGGGGAGATTCTCGACTTGACCGTAAGCATACCCTCGCAGATACCGTCTGCTAGCTAACCGGGTTGCTTCTTTCCGAAGATGCCTGCAATCCTTGTTTCGATGACCGTGAGTACCGTGAAACTCGCATATTAGGTTGGGGTCCCTCTGAGAGGGGTTTGAGGATACAAGCTTTGGCCATCTAGTATCCCTGATTTTACCCATGGCTGATATGATGTTTGAAGTGTTGCACCCTAAGTTGCACCAGTTTGAGCAGGGCACCCCTACTGGCTCCGTGTCCCTATTGAACCTAGCTTTGTCTGCTACCCTGCTTCGGTCCGTTTTAAAGCTGGCTCGGGGCTTGTTGGCCCTTGTGATGCTCTTTCGATTTTTGACGTAGGGCTAATACCTCCCATTCCGTGACCCTGGTTTTCTTTCTGGGAGTCTTAACTCCATTTTCCTAGCGAGGTCTCCAAGTATCCTGATGATCGAGTCGGTCATTGGCCTTTCAGTCCCTATCCTTGCCGAGGTTGGCCATCTTCGGGGGGCTGTTGTTGGCACGCTCGAAGTTCCCTGACTATCTTGTAGCAGAGTAATCGCTGCTTATTGCGCCTGCAGTGTTTCAAAGATCATTTGATGATTGTCCTCCCCGTTCTTCTGAACGATGGTGCCTTGTTCCTCTTGTGGGCTTTTTTGATGCGCGTTCCAATTGGTGTGAAGGCTGATGTCGTCACGCCGGTCGTTGTCTGAGTCCGTGCTCTCAGGGGTCGGCCCCACTATGATGCTAAGGCCTAGTGGCGGTACGCCGACATTCAGGACGCGCACATCATTCCCCCCAAAATCTTCAAAGCTTCTACTTTGGTACGCACTTATTGAGTTGGACATTCTGGCCTGAAATTGAAGATTCTTTGGACAAGAAAAAATTGTGAAAAGATAACTTGTGTTTTTTCAACGAACCAACATTAAAACAATCACTATTATTTTTAGCCCCACGGTGGGCGCCAAACTGTTTACCGTGAAAATGGTAACTACAATTATAATTAGTTATGTGGTTCTAAAAATACGTGACTTATCTTAATACCGGTTATTGAACAGTTTTATCTGAATGGGTTAGGATAGAATAGTGAGAAAACGACTAAAAAGCTAAAGGAAAGCAAACCAGAATGCCTTAGGGCGAGGGCTCGGCGTTGACCTCGAGGGTCTCTGAGGCCGATATTCAGGCCTAGATCGGATGGTCGATGGAGCTATCATATGATTATACGCTTTGAGATATACTATTTATGATCAATGATAATCTATAAATGAAGAACAAGTAAAAGAAAGCAATAAAAGCAAGTAAATGAGCCAATGTAGAAGAATATAGGGTGTTTTATTTAAAGGAGAGAATGTTCTTGTGTCTTGTATTCAATTTATTGTGTATTACAAAATGACAAGAGTTCCCTTTATATAGAAGGAGGGTCCAAGCATAGTACATCAGTATTTATTGCGAAGATCTTGATTGATTCAGCTAGTTAATGCCCAAGTACGGAATCGTACTCTGTCGCAGAGTTTCTTGCCTCGATCCCTGTGCAGTTCCCTACATTGGTTCATGGGCCCGTATCCTCCTAGGTTGGCTTATAAGACCGTCCGAGGTGGGACTTCAGCCATACCTTGAATTCCACGTGAATCGACCATTGTAAAAATAGACGTAAAATCGTCCTTTCATATTTTAACAGTATACAAACTCCAAACCCAATGTTCATTGAGCCCAACAGTGACTGATTCACCTTTGTTTCAAGAATAAGCATACATAGCCCAATTCTCTAGTGTGTTAGAGTTCACAAGGGCTTCACGAACCCCGGGCAGTGCTCACACTAGAGAGAAATAATCAGAACAGTTCGAGAAAAACTATGAACTAGATCCCGGTATGTTAGAGTTCACGAGGGTCTCATATGAACCCTGAGCAGTGCTGACACCAGGAAGGCCAGGGGATAGTACTTAGATCACTATGGCTTTCAACCAACAAGGAGTTGGAATTCAAGAGAGAGAGGTAGGATTGGGAAGTATACTTAGGGATAGAATTACACATAGAACAGAGACAAACACTTTGAAGCTAGGCAGACTTGAAACTAACAAGTTTAAAAATTAACAAAGTCATAAACTGATAAGGACCAATTCATGAGCATGCTTCACAAAAGACAGTACATAATTCAGATTAGGATAAATCATAGAAAAAAAGTTCATTGATCAGTAATGAGTCAAGAAGCACATTAGTTATCAGTCAGAACTAATAAAGAGGTTATATCATGGTAAGCACAGAATCAGATACGTAGCATGATAACATATTTAACAACAAACTAAGGTATTCATGGTGAACTAGTTTTTTAGGAAAGGTATCAAAGCATTATAGATATTAAAAGACAATTTTAAGTCATACATAATTAAGCAAATTTCATCAGTTAATCTACTGAATTATACATGTGTAAAATACAGAAAGTAACTACTTAAATAATAGTAACATACTGAACGGGTAATAAAGTAGAAAAAAGGTTTAACAAATTACTAGTTCAGATGAAACAGAAAGAAATTTAACAAGGCAGCAATGATCACCAACAGAAGCAACAATGTAGGATTTTCTGGCCTTGGCTTCCAGCCGACCAAGAATCAAATCTCAGAATAGAATAACAGTGTTACATCTCGCGTTTTTCGTACGTTAAAGTTTCGTCCTCTGTTAATTGACATAAACTCGGGGATGAGATTATCTTGAGGTTAGCGTAGAGAATGGGTGGGTGGGGTTAGGGTTAGGAGGGGTTAATTAAAAGGGTTGGGTGAACAAGGGCCGTTGATCTTGAAAGATCAACGGCCAGGATTAAAAGGTAGGTTGAGTCGGGTATAGAAATGGGTTACCGGTTTGGTTATTGGGTCAGGGGTCATTTGGTTTGGGCTAGGGTGTTAGGCTAGTGTATTTTAGGCAATTGGGCTAGGGGTTGGTCTGAAATAAGCTAAAAATGGGTTGTTATTTAAATACCCAATTTTAATTAATAAATAATTTGTAAAATGATAAATATATAATAAAAATATCAGTGGTGCGTTAGAAAAGTAAAAATAGTTATTTAACACTATAAAAAGTATAAAAGGATTATTTTGGCATCATTTAAGCAATGATAAGTACACATTGGCTATTATTGCAAATGTGCAATTTTGGCCTTAAAATGCGAATGCAATTATGCCAAATATGTTAAAAATATTTAAAATATAATATGGGTATAAATGGTGAAATTAGATGATAAAATCATGGTAAAATAATTTGTGAGATAATTAATGAGTATTTATATAATAAAATGCAAGAATAAATTGATTTAAAGCCCTTTTAAAAAATATTATTGGCAATTATGAAAAATGCTTACATATGTCTATAAATCAAGTGATGGTGTATATGCACTATTTTGAAAGTATATATTTATATTAAAAAAATAAGAGGAAAAAATTAGGTATCAACAGCTGCCCCTCTTTACCTGGGAAGGATGAAAGAGTTGCCGGGTAAAGAAATGATGACCGATTTTGACCGAATGAGGTGATTTGAGAAATATAGGCCGAACTCTGGCTTTTCAGCTACCTACATATCCCTGATTTTATAGGAATCAGACCATGTGTAGTTCTGGATTTAACGGTGGAATAAAATGACGGCGTTGTTGTAAGAACGTGCCAAAGATGTTTTGGATAGGAAAAATCAGGATTGCGAACGATTATGTCATGACCCAACTCCCTATTAAGGTCATGATGGAGCCCAACTCCGATGTTAAGCAAGCCAACCTAAATTTACTAGTGATCCCTTTTTAATTTATAAAATAATCTCCCATACTTGAGAGGTTTTTCTTTTAAATTTTAAATTTCGAAGTAAACAAATGCCTTAGACAACCAAGTGTGAGCAATAAATACAATAATCACCAGTAATAATAAAACCCAAAAGAATAAAATATCCACTAGGTGGGCATGCCAGGAACTGGCGTCACAGGTCTACGGGCATCTAACAGAAATGAGTATCCAAAAAAAAGTATAAGTTTGCCCTACTGTCTGAAGAAATATAATACAGACATAGCAAAAGGAAAGAGGAACTCCAAGGTGCTTCCAGAGAAAAACATCAAGGAAAGTAGCTCACTGAGAAGTCCATGCCAACTATACGTCAGGGACGAGCTCCAGATGAATACTCAGATGCACCTGCCTCAGAACCTGTACAATTAAGTACATAAGCGTAGCATGAGTACATAAACAGATATGTACCCAGTGAGTATCCCGTCTAATCTCGAAGAAGTAGTGACGAGAGGTAGACATGATACTTACTAGGGTAAAAAATAATAACATAAGGTATAACTATCGTAGTGATCACAAAGACATAAAATATCAAGTATAATTGTAATTACTTTTGCATGTCAAATTCCACTAGCATATAATGTACTAAATTTTCTTCTCACATGAAACAGTTTATACAATTACAACAAAACTCCCAGTAATTTATATAGCACATAGTACGCCGTAGGCGTATGACCGAAGTGTCGCGAAAATAAATGTGCACTGTCGAGGGTCGAACCATAGATGCATCTATTACCCCGCTCTAGAATCGAACATACGACACAATTGACATAATGGTAGGGCTATCCTGCTCACGAATCATACATGCGACACGGGTGCCATATACATACACAAGATTATCAATATTTAGGGATTTAACAGAGATCATACTTGAAAGCAAGAAATTAAGCAATATATTTTTTAAACGTAACTTCCTAATGCTCTCATTCCAATTCAAGGATACTATGCAACTCAAAATACATTTAGGGACACATGAAGGCACATAAAAGCATGCTTGTGAGTCCTAAAACTACCCAACATAACATACTAAAAGCTACGCACGGACTCTTGTCACTTCGTACGCGCGTAGCCCCGCAAATAAGGACATGCAATTATTTATAATTACCTACAGGGTGAATTTCCCTATTACAAGGTTAGAAAGGAGACTCACCTCGCGTAGAACCTACTTTCCGGGTCAAGAATGCGCTCGAATCTCCAAACTCGTCTCCCAAGGATTCGAAATTAGTCAAATGTTGCATAAATACATTAATGTAGACTCAAAATACACCCCCGGGCCCACATGATCGGATTCCGGAAATATTCGAAGGAGATACTTACCCATATCCTAAGGATCATTAATATATAGTTTGTGTATGATTCCATGGCAAATTCTGTGGTAATTCTTCCATTTTTCATAAAACCTAGGTTTTTACTCTAACCCACGATTTTCAACTAATTAGTGTGTTAATCTACCTAGGAATTCAAGTATTCAACTTAGTTTGTAGTAGGAATTACATACCTCACAATTGCTAGATGAAATCTCCTCTTTGAAAGCTCCCAAAATCCCCCACACCAAATGAAATTTGGAGAAGAAGTGAAAATTTCCCGTTTAAAGTAAGACACTTCCCAGGCGACCCTCCAATGCGATCGCATGACATGCTCCGCGATTGCATAGGCCAACTATGCTGCCCCCTTGATTCCTCGTGTGTGTTCGCATAGCAGCTCCCGCGTTCGCACATGCCAAATGCCTCACAGCCTCCAAACGCACCCTTGTGCGATCGGATCTCCAACCCACGCGATCGCACATGCCCTCAACTGTAGCCCCATCCCTTCCTCTCCTGCGATCGAATTGCACCCCCTGCGATCGCATAGGCCAAGTTCCAACCGCCCTTAAATTTCTTCTTCGCGATCACGCACTATGGACCGCGATCGCATAGAACACCAGCGACACAAGAAAACAGCAGCAGCAGATAGGGGAAACATTGTCTGAAACCACCCCGGAAACACCCCCGAGGCCCCCGGGACCTCGTCCAGTTATACCAACAAGTCCCAAATCATCCCACGGACTTGCTCGAGCCTTCGGAACACCCAAAACAATGCTAAAACTCAAAATCACACCTCAAAAGCCCTAGAATCAAACTTATGAACATTAAATTCTAGAATTTGCTAACAATGAGCCGAAACGACCTGTACTAATCGGAATGACACCAATTTTGAAAGCAAGTCATAAATGGAATAACAAAACTATTCCCGATCTCGGAATTCCGTTCGGACCTCGATAACACAAAAATACGTTCCAAACCTCAATTCTTAAACTTAAGGAATCATATTTCCCTATTTGGCGCCGAAACGCTCGCGGTCATCCAAAACCCGTTCCGGACACACGTTCAAGTCCGAAATCATCATACGAAGCTACCGGACATGTCGAAACTCGATTCCAAGGTCTTTTACTCTAAATGTTGACCGAAGTCAAACTTGACCTTAAAGGGCAACCTTAAGGAACTAAGTGTTCCTATACCATTCCAAACTCTTCCAAATCCCAAACCACCCGTACCCACAAGTCATAAATAATAAAAAAACCACTACGGAAAGTCTCATTTAGGGGAACATGGTCCTAATACACAAAACGATCGGTCGGGTCGTTACATTCTCCACCTCTTAAACAATTGTTCGTCCTCGAACGGGTCTAGAATCATATCTGAAGGGTTGAATAAGTGTTGATATCTTCTCCGCATGTCCTCTTCGGACTCCCTAGTCGCCTCCTCGACTTGTTGGCCCTTCCACTTGACCTTTTTAGTAGAAACTCTCTTGGACCTCAACTGGTGATCATGTCTGTCAATAATAGCAACTGGCTCCTCCTCGTAGCCCAAAATCTCATCCAACTGAATGGTGTTGAAATCAACCACGTGAGATAAGTCGGCGTGGTACCTACGGAGCATGGATACATGAAAGACCGGATGAACTCCTGATAAGATGGGAGGTAAAGAAAGCTCATAAGCAACCTCTCTGATCTGCCTCAATACCTCAAAAGGGCTTATAAACCTTGGGCTCAACTTGCCCTTCTTCCCGAATCTCATAATACCCTTCATCGGCGAGACCTTCAATAGAACCTTGTCTCCCTCCATTATTGATACATCACGCGCCTTGTGATCCGCGTAACTCTTTTGTCTGGACTGTGCTGTGCGGAGCCTCTCCTAAATCAATTTAACCTTTTCCAACGCATCCTTCACCAGGTCGGTGCCATATAACTTAGCCTCGCCAGGCTCAAACCACCCGATAGGAGAACGACATCGCCGACCATACAAAGCCTCAAATGGAGCCATCTTGATGCAGGACTGATAACTGTTATTGTAAGCAAATTCGGCCAAAGGCAAGAACTGGTCCCACTTACCTCCGAAGTCAATCGAGCATGCCCTGAGCATGTCCTCCAATATCTGAACTGTACGCTCCAACTGACCATCACTCTGAGGGTGAAATGATGTGCTGAGATCTATCTGGGTACCCATCTCACTATGCAATGCTCTCTAGAAGTGCGAAGTGAACTGAGGACCTCGATCTGATATAATGGACACCAGCATACCGTGCAACCGGACTACCTCCCGAATGTAGATATGGGCTAACCTCTTAGAAGTATATGTAGTAGCTACTGGGATGAAATGCGGCGATTTGGTCAACCTATCCACAATGACCCAAACCACGTCAACCTTCCGCAAGGTCCGAGGTAACCCAACCACGAAGTCCATAGTGATGCGCTCCCATTTCCACTCAGGAATGGGCATCTACTGAAGTAGGACTCCTAGCCTTTGGTTCTCATACTTGACCTGCTGACAATTAAGACATCTAGCCACATACTCTACTATGTACTTCTTCATCGGCCTCCACCAGAAATGCTGCTTCAAGTCACGATACATATTCGTATCACCAGGATGAATAAAATACCGTGATCTTTGAGCCTCCTCTAGAATCCTCTCCCGCAAGCCATCAACATTAGGGACACACAAACGGCCCTGAAGTCTCAGAACGCCATCCTCGCCAATAGTAACCTCCTTGGCACTACCCTGAACCACTGTCTCCCGGAGCTCTGCCAAGCACGGATCATCGAACTGCCGAGCCTTAATCTCTCCCAATAACGAAGACTGAGCAACCACATGTGCCAGAACTCGGCGAGGCTCTGAAAGGTCTAATCTCACTAGGCGATTAGCCAAGGACTGAATGTCCAAGGCTAGGGGTCTCTCCTCTGCTGCAATATAGGCCAAACTACCCATACTCTCTGCCTTCCTGCTCAAAGCATCTGCTACCACATTTGCCTTGCCCGGATGATAAAGAATGGTGACGTCATAATCCTTCAGAAACTCAAGCCATTTGCACTGCCTCAAATTAAGATGCCTCTGCTTGAACAAGTGTTGCAAGCTGCGGTGGTCTGTATAAACCTCACAAGACACCCCATACAAGTAATGCCTCCAAATTTTAAGAGCATGAACAATCTCCGCCAACTCCAAATCGTGCACAGAGTAATTCTTCTCATGAACCTTCAGCTGGCGCGAAGAATAAGCAATAACTCTCCCCTCCTACATCAACACACACCCCAAGACAACGCGTGAAATGTCGCAATGCACTGTATACATCCTAATACCGGAAGGCAATACTAGAACTGGTGCTGAGGTCAATGCTGTCTTGAGCTTCTGAAAGCTCGCCTCACACTCGTCGGACCATCGGAACGGGGCATTCTTCTGGGTCAATCTGGTCAATGGGGATGCAATGGATGAGAAGCACTCCATAAATCGCCGGTAGTAGCCTGCTAGACCCAAGAAACTCCTGATCTCTGTAGCTGAAGTAGGACGCAGCAACCTCTGAACTGCCTCAATATTCTTAGGATCAACCTTGACACCCTCTCCGGATACCCCATGTCCCAAGAATTCCACAGAAGCCAACCAGAACTCACACTATGAGAACTTAGCATATAGCTTATATTTTCGCAAAGTCTGGAGCACAACTCTTAAATGCTGCTCGTGCTCTCCCTGGCTACGTGAGTAAATCAGAATGTCATCAATGAAGACAATGACAAAAGAATCAATATACGGCCGGAACACCATGTTCATCAAGTCCATAAATGCTTCTGGGGCATTAGTCAAACAAAAAGGACATCTCTAGTTACTCATAATGGCCATATCTCGTACGAAAAGTAGTCTTCGGAACATCCGAGTCCCGAATCTTGAGCTGGTGGTACCCTGATCCCAAATCAATCTTAGAAAACACCCTAGCACCCTGCAATTGGTCAAACAAATCATCGATACACGGCAATGGATACTTGTTCTTAATGGTGACCTTGTTCAACATGCGGTAATTAATACACATCCGCATAGACCCATCCTTCTTCTTCACAAATAGAACTGGGGCACCCCACGATGATACACTCGGTCTGATAAACCCCTTAGCCAACAACTCCTCAAGCTTCTCCTTCAATTCTTTCAATTCCTTCGGAGCCATACGATATGGGGGAATGGAAATAGGCTGAGTGCCTGGAGCTAGATCAATACAGAAATCAATATCACGATCCGAGGTCATGCTTGGAAGGTCTGAAGGGAATACATCAGCAAACTCTCGAACCACTGGCACTGAATCAATCGTCGGAGACTTGGTAGTGGTGTCCCATACATAAGCAAGATTAGACAACCCTTCTCGACCATATGTCGAGTCTTCAGGAAAGAAATAACCTGACTGGATGCACAAACTCAGGAACCTCTCCACTCAAGCCTCGGCTACTCGGGCATGGCTAAAGTAACTGTCTTGGCATGGCAATCTAGTACGGCATGATAGGGGGATAGACAATCCATTCCCATGATAATCTCAAAATCAACCATATCGAGCAGTAGGAGATTCTCTCTAGCCTCGAACCCATAAAATGTAATCACACAGGACCGATAAATCAGGTCTACCACCATAGAATCGCCCACGGGAGTGGACACATAAATAAGAGTGCCCAAGGACTCACGAGGAACATCCAGGAAATGAGCAAATAAGGCTGAAACATATGAATAGGTTGATCCTGGATCAAATAACATTGATGCCTCTCTACCACATACTGAAATGATACATGTAATCATGGTATCTGAGGCCACTGCATCTGATCTAGCCGGAATAGCATAGAATCTAGCTGGAGAACCGGATGACTGACCTCCGCTGGAATGAATAGGGGCCGGCTGAGCTCCTCCTGCCTGGCCTCAACCTCTGGGATGACCTCTACCAGCCTGCCCTCCACCTCTGGGTAGACGAACTGCCGGTGCTGAGTATGTAGGCTGGTAACTCTACATAACGGCCTTGACCCGAAGCCTGGGACAAGTCCTCCCCATATGGCTTGAATCCCCACACTCATAACATCTCAATCGTGGCATAGCCTGCTGCCCTAAAGAAGAACCTTGGATAGTTGGGGACGGTAGGAACTCTCTGGCATGGCGCTGAAATAAGGCCTCACTGGAGCACCATGGGGAGGTGGTGGAGGAGCTGAATATGGAGGCCTACTAGGCTGGCCTCTATCAAACTGACATCTACCCCTAGCTGGGGCACCTCTGAAATCTCCAGAAAATCTAGCTCTCTTATCTTGCTGACTCTGCTCTCTGCCCCTCGATCGATAACCCTCAATCCGGCGAGCTATCTCGACCACAAGATAATAGGGAGTCCCCATCTCCACCTCTCAGGCCATGTTGGCCCTAATACCTGAGTGCAGCCCAGCTGCAAATCTCCGCACTATCTCAGCATCAATAGGAAGTATCACAAGGGCATGGAGAGACAACTCAGAAAACCTAGCCTCGTAGTCTCTCACTAACATCTGTCCCTGCTCCAGCTGCTCAAACTGATACCGCAGCTCTTCCCTCTCGGAGGGTGGAATATATCTGTCCAGGAACAACTGAGTGAACTGTTCCCAAGTGATAAGAGGGGAACCTGCCGTTCTATCAAGGATATATGACTGCCACCATCTGCGGGCCCTGCCCTCAAGCTGAAAAGTAGTGGATTCCACTCCATGGGACTCCAGTATCTTCATGTTGTGCAGTCTGTCCCTACACCTATCAATGAAGTCCTAGGCATCCTCGCCCATCTCGCCTCCGAAGATAGAAGGGTACAATCAGGTCCATCTATCCAGTAACTTCTGCGGATCGCCGTCCGCAACTGGTTTGAGCCCTAGCGCTGCTGCTACAGGCTGGGCTCCACCCACGGGCAGTGTACCCGGGGTTTGATATACTATTGTTGCATGCCCTGCGGCCTGGGAAGTAGGGGTGTGAACTCCCCCTCCCGCCTGGGATGTAGCAGGATCCGCTAGAAATAAACCAACATGTGTCATGGTATCCATGAACCGCATCATACGACCCATGACCTCTTGGAAGCCCCGTGCAGTCATGAAGTCCATAGGAGCTGGATCTACTGGGGGCACCTTACCCTGCTCCTCAGTAATGGGATCCTCTGTCGGATCCGCTGGGGGTGCTAATGGAACAACTCTGGGATGCCCTCGTCCCCTACCTCAGGTCGGTGCCCTCCCCCGGCGGGGGTAGCGGCATCTCCCGGGTTTGGAACGTCAGCCGCGCGAGTCCTCAACATCTGTGAGAGAACAGAAGAATGAGGTTTAGTATACCATCGATTGCACGGTAGAATATGAATAAAGAGAGGTTTCCTAACACCCTATAGCCTCCCGGAGATAAATACAAACGTCTCCCTATCGATCTGCAAGACTCTATTAGGTTTGCCAGTGACTTGTGAGACCTACGTGAACCTAGAGCTCTGATACCATGTTGTCAAGACCCAACTCCCTATTAAGGTCACGATGGCGCCCAACTTTGATGTCAGGCAAGCCAACCTAAATTTACTAGTGATCCATTTTTAATTTATAAAACAATCTCCCATACTTGAGAGGTTTTTCTTTTAAATTTTAATTTTCGAAGTAAACAAATGCCTTAGAAAACCAAGTGTGAGCAATAAATATAGTAATCACCACCAATAATACAACCCAAAAGAATAAAATATCCACTAGGTGGGCATGCCAGGAACTAGCGTCAAAGTTCTACGGGCATCTAACAAAAACGAGTATCCAAAAGAAAGTACAAGTTTGCCCTACTGTCTGAAGAAATATAATACAGAAGGAAAGAGGAACTCCAAGGTTCTGCCAGAGAAAAACGTCAAGGAAAGCAGCTCACCGAGAAGTCCACACCAACTATACGTCAGGGACGAGCTCCGGATGAATACCCAGATGCACCTGCCTCAGAACCTGTACAATTAAGTACAGAAGCGTAGCATGAGTTCATAAACAGATATGTACCCAGTGAGTATCTCGTCTAATCTTGAAGAAGTAGTGACGAGAGGTAGACGTGATACTTACTAGGGTCAAAATTAAATAACGTAATTTAATAAGGGCTAGGCAGGTATAACAATCGTAGTGATCCCAAAGACATAAAATATCAAGTATAATTGTAATTACCTTTGCATGTCAAATTCCATTAGCATATATTGTGCTAAATTTCCTTCTCACGTGAAACAATTTATACAATTACAACAAAACTCCCAGTAATTTATATAGCAGATAGTATGCCGTAGGCGTACGGCCGAAGCGTCGCGAAAATAAATGTGCACAGCCGAGGGTCGAACGGCTCGAACCATAGATGCATCTATTACCCCGCTCGCGAATTGAACATACGACACAATTGACATAATGGTAGGGCTATCCTGCTCACGAATCATACATGCGACGCGGGTGCCGTATACATACACAAAATTATCAATATTTAGGGATTTAACAAAGATCATACTTGAAAGCAAGAACTTAAGCAATAGAATTTTTGAACGTAACTTCCTAATTCTCTCATACCAATTCAAGGATACTATGCAACTCAAAATACATTTAGGGACACATGAAGGCACATAAAAGCATGCTTGTGAGTCCTAAAACTACCCAATATAACATACTAGTAGCTACGCACGGACTCTCGTTACTTCGTACGCGCGTAGCTCCCGCAAATAAGAACATGAAATTATTTAAAATTACTTATGGGGTCAATTTCCCTCTTACAAGGTTAGAAAGGAGACTCACCTCATGTAGAACCTACTTTCCGGGTCAAGATGCACCCGAATCTCCAAACTCATCTCCCAAGAATTCGAAACTAGTCAAATGTTGCATAAATACATTAATTTAGACTCAAAAGCATGGAATTTCCCTATTTAATTAACCATTGTAGCCTTGTCACGACCCGAAATCCCACCTTCAGGCCGTGATGGCGCCTAACGTTGCACCCGTTAGACAAGCCAACGTGTTAACTGAATTGATTTATTAACAAGTGAAAGAAATGAACACTGACTAGATAAATGTGATAATATACAGAAGCTTAACAAACTCTAAATAACAACAACTAATAACGAAGAAATCCCTTTAAGTACAAAACCTAGAAATGGAGTCACAATCTCACGAACCAGTCTAAGATTTAGCTAAAGACAACAATTTGAAATAAGACGATATATCTGTCTGGAAATACATAGATGACATAATGAAAGATAAACAGTGACGCCGAGATCCACGAACGCCTGCGGAACTACCTCGGTGTCGTCTGAAATGGACTGAAGGATACTCCCTCTAACGATGTCCACCGGGTCCGGCTGCGTAATCTGCACAACATAAAGAAGTGCAGGTGTAGAATCAGTACAACCGACCCCATGTACTGAGTAAGTGCCGAGCCTAACCTCAACGAGGTAGTGACGAGGCTAGACATGACAACAATAATTTACCTGTACAGTTCTATAATATCTACCAAAGAAAATGGCAAGATATAAGCAGTTAAGCATGGTAATACGGGGAGAAGTAATGGGGTAACAAATGAGAAGAGACTATGAATAACTGAACAAACAATAATGCAAAAGAATCAAGTTAACAGGACATAATAACTCAAACAAGAATTGTACACGGCATCACCCTTCGTGCTTTTACTCTGACCCTCACAATGCAATGCGTAATTGAAAGTAATATAAATAATGGCACGACATCACCCTTCGTGCTTTTACTCTCATCCTCCTAATGCAATGTATAAATCAAATAAATATAAATAATGGCACGGCATCACCCTTCGTGCTTTTACTCTCTTCCTCACTATGCAATGTATAGATAAAAGCAATGTAAAACATGGCACGGCATCACCCTTCGTGCTTTTACTCTCTTCCTCACCATGCAATGTATGAAATGAATGAGATGAATACACGACGTCACCCTTTGTGCTTTACACTCTTCCTCACCCAAATCAACAACAAATGACAACATGGCAAGGAATTTAACAACATGGAATACAATTCAAATTCACCCAACAAGGGGGAAACATCAACCAATATAATAACAATGTCCGGCAAGGGACCCAGCTATAACCAATCTCTTACAAGTATATAACTTAATGAATTGAGTCCTCGACTGAAATATCATATCACTAGTACTTAACGGATAATCTCAGCAATTCAACAACTTTCCAAAGGAAACTACTTCAAAACATAATAAACATCGGAACTACTTCAAAACACAATAAACATCGGAATAATAACAGGTAATTCACCAAATTAGACTCACGTGAATGCTTGACAAATAATGCATAGGTACTCGTCACCTCACCTATACATTGAACATGATAATACAAGTAGCACATATGACTCAATACCTATTCCCTCACTAAAGTTAGGCCAAACACTTACCTCGGCTCCAAAAATGCAAATCAAGCCTCTAGCACTGCTTTCCCTCTCAAATCCAACTCTGAAACGATAGTATCTAAGCATGATCGACTCAATAATATTAATAATGACTCAATAATTCAATCCCAAAGTCTAATTATACATTTTCCATCGTTCTTCCAAAAATACAAAAATTTGACCCAGGGCCTGCTAGGTCCAAACACGAGGTTTGGACCAAAACCCGATCACCCATTCCCTCACGAGCCCGAATATACAATTTGTTTTGAAATCCGACCACAAAACGAGGTTGAATTCCCAAAACTTCGAAAATCCCTAACTCTACCCAAACCCCCAATTTCTACCCTTAATCTCGTGTTTTAGGCCTAGAATCTAGTGATTATTGATGAAAATGGAAGAAAGTAGAGCTAAGTTTACTTACCTATGAAGCTAGGGAGGAATAGCTCTTCAAAATCGCCTATGGGGTGTGGGGAAAAAGAAGGGTTATGAAATTATGGTGAAAATCTCGTAATGAAGTCTGTTTTTGACACTTAAAACCACTCGGTAAAAATACACTATGCGTTCGCGACCCCTTAGCCGCGTTCACACAGTGTTAGCAAGATTGGCCTATGCGTTCGCGTTCCAGGGGCCGCGTTCGCACAGGCCTGGCACTACCCAGCCCCCAGGTCCCCCTAATAGCCTATGCGTTCACACCCCTTAACCCCGTATTCGCACAGCTTTGCCTATCCTACCTTCCGCGTTCGCACCCAATGTGGTGCGTTCGCATAGCTCTGCCTAACATATCCTCTGCGTTCGCACCCAATGTGGTGCGTTCGCATAGAGCAATTTTGTCACGACCCAAAAATCCCACCTTCGGGCCATGACTGCGTCTAACGTTGAACCCGTTAGACAAGCCAACGTTTGAACTAAATAACACTCATTAACAACAAATACGAACAAGATAACTAAGGCTTCGATGGTCCACCATATGAAATTTAACAAATAAACCAAAATACAACATAGCACTTTTTGAAATAAAACCCATAAACAAAACCCAGAACTGGTGTCACATACTCACGGACTATCTAAGAGATTACTACAAACAAAAGGTCTGAAATAAATACATAAGACTGTCTTTGAAATACAAAGTAAGACAGAGCTGAAAGTGGAAAGTAGAAGGTGACGTCAAGGCCCACGAACGTCTGCGGGTCTACCTCGAGTCTCCTGTGTGACTGAATGAGATGCTCCGATCGTCAGTGATCTCCGGGTCCGGCTGCGTAGTCTGCACAACATAAAGAAGTGCAGGTGTAGCATCAGTACAACCGACCCCATGTACTGAGTAAGTGTCGAGCCTAACCTCGGCGAAGTAGTGACGAGGCTAGGACCAACACAACATATGTACCTGTGCAATTTTATATAATAGCAGGAAAAATGGCAACATAAATAAGCAAGTAGGACAGATACGGGGAGAACATGCTGGGAAGATAGGGTAACAGTATGCTAGCACAGCAGTACAAGGTAATAAATTAAACGTAAAGACCAGGCAGATATATAGCTTCTCAAACATATAATGAACAGGAAAGGAACGACATGTCCCCTCGTGCATAACCTTACAGTCACTCGGCACGGAATGTCCCCTCGTGCATATATAATAACACTCGGCACGGAATGTCCCCTCGTGCATATATAATAACACTCGACACGGAATGTCCCCTCTTGCATATGTTATAACACTCGGCACTGAATCTCCCCTCGTGCATATATAATAACACTCGGTACGGAATGTCCCCTCGTGCATAACCTCACAATC
>ML294708.1:0-10312 GCA_005239495.1 Nicotiana undulata
AAGATGCCGCAAACGCCGGAAAGCACTGTAGCTCGCCGGAAAAATTCAAAGTCGTCGGAATCTCTTAGAAATAGCTCCAAGTGACTCGGAATGGACAGCCGAGCAGACTGTCCTCAAGGTGCGAGGCCAAAAAATGGCCGGAAGGGGGCTCACGCGCGCCAGAGGGAAAACTGTTGGGGGCGCGTGGGGGCGCGTGGGGCTAGGGTTTCCGGAGATTTTTTCAGGGGTAGGTCGCCGGAGGCCGATCTACCTAGTGGTGGTGTTGGATTTTGCACAACACTGATAAAAAGGGCCTTTGACTGCGGCAGACTTGTGTTCGCCGGAAAAAATTCCGGTTGATTGATTTTCTTCTTCCCGGAGTCGCTGGAATTGATGCACCGCGATAAAACTCTCACAATAGCTCTGATACCATGTGAGAAAACACGGGAGAAAAATAATATTCTTGTTATTTTCAATGATACAATGAGCCCTATATATACAGATATTACATGTCCTACTCCTAGTACACATAGGATTAGAGTTAGTGTTATTTACTCCTATTTGACTACTTAATTAACAGTTAATATGGGAATTCTACACTGAAGCAGTTATATCTTTTAAACTTGACATGCGTTTGTGTCTTATGCAGTGAGTGATTGTGGAGATTCAGTTACATTGCATCTTTTTGGTTTCTTTTTGTTGCATGAACTGCGAGGGACTTTATTCACTTTTATATTCGTTAGATAACCATATAAAATTGTGTTGGCGTTTTAGCTCTGATGATTATAGGTACCAGTGAGGAAAGGTAATTGCTAAAATCGTTTTCATATTTGTAACAAAACATTGCATTGCCTTGAAACAAGTGATTTGTGAGGAACTTTTTACGTCACTGTAATGAACTCACTCACTGAAATATGTTTGTTCTATGGCATTGAAGATATCTTTTGGGCCTATTAGCTGGCTTATGGTATCAGAAATATTCCCACTCCGCACCAGAGGGAAGGGGATAAGTCTAGCTGTTCTCACAAATTTTGGTTCTAATGCAATCGTAACCTTCGCTTTCTCACCTCTGAAGGTAAGGATTGTTCTCCTGCAAATATTAATTCCAGAATAACATGTGTTGGATGATTATGGTTTCCACTTCTGTAGGAGTTTCTTGGGGCAGAAAATCTTTTCCTTCTGTTTGGAGCGATTGCTTTGTTGTCACTTCTGTTTGTGGTCACCTCTGTTCCAGAGACTAAAGGCTTGAGCTTGGAAGAAATTGAGTCCAAAATCTTGAAATGAAAGCATAGTTTTGTATCCTGGAGCATACAAATAGAATATTACCTGTTCGTTAATATTGTATCAATTCTATCAGAATACATACTTTATGGTTGTTCTACAAATGATAAACTGGGATGATTTCTATGGTGGTGGTATTGGCTTGGTTGTCCTCCATTTGATACAATCCTTACCTGTACATTCCAAGTTTCTAGTAGAATTACACAAACATCTGGCACTATATTATAGAATATCTGGCACTAGTCACAGGGAAGACCATAGAAAATACTTTCTCCGCACATGGTGTTAACACTATATTATGCAATTTCACCTTAAGAGGTGAACATTGAAGTGATAATATATACACCTAAAACATGGTTATTAAGTGAGAAATGTGCGTATATAAGACAAATGGGTTGGTTCATCGGTTGGTGTAAACATTGAGGTGGGATCAGTTTTTTTCTTTAATATCATTGTTATACCTAGAGTCAAACAAATAATAGTTCAGTTTACTATCTACTCCGGCAAAAATTGTTTTCACTAAATTATAGGATATATTGTTTTAGCTAGCTCCTTGTGAGGTAAATTGTAACGCTCTTCAAATTTATAAAAGTTTCGAGACACGCTAATTATAGAACTAAATTATAATTATTATTTTTATCTTGCCTATATATATACTTAAATAATTGGATATACAATTAGGGAAATATTAATAATTTTAATATTATTAATTATTAAAAGTGAATATTATTAAATATATATATAAAAAAACAAATAAATTATAAAAAAACGTGAGCCTTAATCCCATAAAAGGGCTCTTGGCAGGTAAAGGCGTGAGAGCCTTAGCCATAAAGGCCCGTGAAAAGGTTTAAACAAAAGGAGATTTGCAAAACAGAACTCTTTCACGTTCTGTTACTAACGCAGAGCAAAAAGGGCTTACAGTCTTGTACGAAACAGAGGCAGCCTCAAAATTACACCGGAAATTCTAGGGTTCTTTACAAATCACTAATTTTTTAACTCAGGTATATAAAATTCCTTATTGTCAATTATCCTATAGTATAAGAATTGGATAGTTAATTCCCTTCTTTCTCTATATCAACAATAAATTTCATGTTTAGGTGTGAAACCCTAAAATTTATTAAAATGCACTGGTTGTTGTAGAATCGATTGTTTGACTAGTGTCAATTGGACTGAGCCTACATATTGGCGCGAGAAGTTTTGAGATGAGTTGATATACCCCTTTATTAAAGTGGTTTAACTCACAAAAGCACACATACAAGGTGTTTGATGAATGGCATAAAAGAGCTAATATATACTTAATTGGAGTGAGTAAGTACCTATTAGCTTAGAATTATTTTCTAGCTAAAGTTTAGATGATTATTTGATATATGTGCATAAATTTTCATATTTTTGCGTTATTCTTATATGCCATTTTCATGTTGAAAATTCCCGAAGAAGCAAGAATCTTTAGAAATAATTTTGAATGTTTATTTCATTCTTATGCCATACCTTACATTTAAGGATTCCAGAATAAGTATGTTTGAAAGATTTAGACTTGAAAAGTCACAAGAAAAAGTTTTAGAAAGAAAAGATTTTTGGGAGTATCCTTTATTCTGAGAAGGGGTCATCGCCCAGGCCGAGGGTCCTGACCAATGAGTTGACTTCCTGAAACTACTTGTGCCAAAGTAGGGAGAACACGAGTCGAGGGTCTCGTTGCTGAGAATTTGCCTAGCCAAGCTAAGGTGGTACATGAGCGCTGAGAACCATGAAGCGAGTGGCACCTCGTGGATTGGGCCTATTCGATCAGGTTAGGATCGAACCCGTGCCGATCACACGGTGAATAAGATAGAAATAAGTCGGGATAATTGGAACTCTCGAAGTATGAAGTGAAGTATTTTAAAAAAATAAAATTCTTTTAGAATTTTCATGAAGTGTTATTATGCAATTATTTTAGAATTCTTCTTAGAAGCTTTATGTTTCCCATGCATTTAAAATCTTTGCTCGTAATGTATATTTTATTAAAGTTCCATCCCCTGTCGTTGAGACTCACTGAGTACAATGGATGGTACTGACGTTTTCTTTTGGGAATCTACGTTGGTCTGCGGTACAACATAGGAACCAGTTTTGCAGGCGATCATGCTACAGTTTAGGACTTCCCTCCCTTCCAGTGCTATTGGTGAGCTCCGCTTTCGTTCGTGGAGTATTTATTAGAGTCATCTTTATTTAGCTATTTCTTTGTTTACTTGGAGAACTAGCCAGGCAAATCTCATGTCCTGAGCAATGCGTCAGTTTAGCTGTAGAGGCTTCATAGACACAGTCAGTGGGTTAAGATTAAGATGTTTTTGATAATAACTTAGTAGTATTTCATTGGTTACTACAAATAAAGTTTTGGGAGTTTATTAATTTTAAATATTTAAATTAATCAAAAGTATTTGGTTAAAGTATTGCCTTGTTGCATATAAAGTTGGAAGTTATAATAGATTTGATAAGCTCAGATGGTTCGCTCGGTCATGTTTAGTGATAGGGTGCCGTTCACGACTTGTTTAGAAAATGGGTCGTGACAAACTTGGTATTAGAGCCTCAGGTTTATGGAGTCCTAGAGGTCTATGAAGCTGTGTTAGTAGAGTCTTGTTTATAGGTATGAAGCACGCCATACTTATAAACAAGAGGCTACAAGCATTTAGGAAAAGTCTCATTTTTTCATAGTTTAGATCGTGCAGTAGATCCTACCACTAAAAAATTATCTAATGTATTCGTTTCTCTAAAACTCGCAGAAATGGCTCGTACTCGCAACATTGACACTCAGGATGCTGCTCAAGAAACTATTGCTACCATGTGGCTCAAGGTAGAACTAAGAAGACTTTAACTCAGAAAAGGAGGGGTAAACCCACAAAAGGGGTTCAAGTACCCCGGGTTGAACATGAAGAAGGGGTGGAGCATGATGATCCAGTACCGCCCCTAACAACAGCTCCGGTTCAGACAGCTATATCTCCAGAGGTGGGTCAGATGTTTAATGCTGTCAACAGTGCTATGGAGATGTTTAAAGCCTTCATGGCCAACCAGAACGAGAGAAGGGATGATATTCCACCTCAATCAAATCGATAGAAAAATTCTGAGTCCTCAAGAGTGAATGAATTTTTGAAGTTGAGTCCTCCATTGTTCCATGGTTCTATAGCTGATGAAGATCCAATGTTGTGGCTGGAGGGTGTCAAGAAAGCCCTCCGAGCGATGAAAGCATTTGATGATGAAGCTGTGGAGCTGGCTCCTTACCAGCTTAGAGATGTGGCCGACGCTTGGTTTGAGATGTGGGAAAAGTAAAGAGATGAAGATGATGGTCCGCCTACTTGGAAAGAATTTGAAGAGGCCTTCATGGCTAACTTTATCCTAGAAGAGGATAGGAAAGCTAAGGCTACAGAGTTCGAACAGCTCAAGCAAGGGAAAAAAGTGTTCAAGAGTACTACATGGAATTCATAAGGTTAGCTAAGCATGCTCCTCACATGGTTAAGACAGAAAAAGCAAAGGTTCGCAGGTTTGTTGGCGGTTTGGCTTACCAAATTAAGGATACGACATCAACTGTAGCGTAGGGATGACAACCTTCTCCTCTATTATGGGATTTTCCAAGCACTTAGAAAAAGGCAGACAACAAAGGAGAGAAGAAAAAGAGCATAACAGAAAAGTCCGTACAACGGGCAGGTTTAATGGTACATCCGGCGGAGGTGGAAGGGATTCCTCTAATAAGGAGTCATTAGCACCAGCTCAGTCCAGTCATCAGTCAGGTGGTGGGTCTTCTTTCATACGTACTCAGAGTTATGGGAACCAGTCTCGCCAGAATCAGAATTTTAGGACACCATCATCACAAAGCCAGAGTCATGCTGAGCAACATTCACACCAACAAGGTCTTTGTGGAACACATAAGCAGCAACATTCAGGTCAGTGCAATCTCGGGTTTCATGGTTGATATCATTGCGAAGACATTGGTCATATAAAGGCCAAATACCCAAAATTGCGACGTAATTTCAGTGGTGGATCCACTCGTCCTTCTAGTTCCTCAGCTAATGCAGTTGCACCACCTCAGGGTCATGGTTCTCATAATCAGACCGGGCATGGGGCAGGCAGAGGTGGGGATCGAGTTACTCAGGGAGGGGGACAACCCCGTTTGTTTTCTACACTTAATCGTCAGAGTGCGGAGGAATCTGCAGAAGTTATTACAAGTATACTTTTAGTCTGCTCACATAATGCTTATGCCATAATGGATCCAGGTTCAACGTTTTGATATGTGACTTCATACTTTGCAATTAACCTCGGGCTAGAACCTGAACAACTTAGTGAGTCATTCCTAGTATCTACTCCAGTTGGGGAGTCAGTGAAAGTCACAAAAGTCTATAGAGGTTGTATAGTTTCAGTCCAAGGCTGCAACACCAAAGATGATCTCATAAAGCTAGAAATGGTGGATTTTGATGTGATCATGGGTATGGATTGTTTATCTTCCTGCTATGCCATGTTAGATTGTCGTGCCAAGATAGTTAGGTTCCAATTTCCAAATGAAGAAGTCTTAGAGTGGAAGGGTAGTTCAGCATCGCTTGTAGGTAAGTTTATTTCCTGTCATAAGGCACAACGAATGATCAATAAGGGGTGTCTCACCTATTTGGATCACATCATTAATCCAGAATCAGAACAACCACCTCTTCAGTCTGTGCCAGTTATTAGAGAATTTCCAGAAGTTTTCCTAGATGACCTTCCCGAACTTCCTCCTGAAAGAATCATAGACTTTGGCATTGATCTCATGCCAGACACTCAGTGTCACGACCCAACCTATGGGCTGCGACGGGCACCCGGTACTTTACTCAACCGAGTACCAACATAACATATCTTTCTTATCGTACTATCATGGGTAAATGTGCTAAAATGGTCATCATGACATAATCGAAATAAAACACAAGGGAATGCTAGACATAGGACGACCTAACTTGATATAGAAACTTATACATGTGACATACGCGCCTGTAAGGCTGACATGACCATTTATAAAATCAAGACATAGGCTGACAAGGCCGTACATGTATCTATATACCTGACATTTGTCTACAAGCCTCTAAGAGTAAATAAACATAAAAAAGGTCGGGATAGGGCCCCGCCATACCGGTCAATGCATGTCGCAATCATACTGACCAAATAGGCAACTCCGGAGCAAGTGGAGTGCATAAACACCTTCCGTTGAGCCGATAGCCTACTAGGAGGACTGTCAACCTGTCTATCCGGACCTGCGGGCATGAAACGTAGTGTCCCCAGGCAAAAGGGACGTCAATACGAATAAAGTACTGAGTATGTAAGGCAGAAAAGCATAAATAAGAACAGTAATGTAAAGAGAGATATAGGAGATACAACCTGTAGTATCTAAGTGCCTGTAAGAGATAGTCACATGAAATGCGTGATACATATATATATATATATATATACATAATCTTCTAAAAACATCCGCCTCTGTGGACATCATCATCATCATATCGTACCCGGACTCAAAGAGGACTCGATAAAAACATACCCGTCCACGTGGAGATCGGTAAACCCAACTGATCAGTGGTTGCACAATAGGTGCCGTACTCGGCCGACTATAGCGCGGCTCGGTAGAGTAAAATAGATACTATATATAATGCATGCTAGACTCATGGAATCACGATCTAAACCTTTCGGAGTGACGTAAGGTAGTTCCACCTTTGATTAACATTATGGACATCATACCATCAATATGAACTTCACTAGGACTCAAGGATCATACATACTTTCTTAGAATAACTTTGTAAGTAAAGAACAACATGGACAACCTTAGTTGCTAGGAGTAGATTCATAATGAAATAGCATATCGTTTACGTTCGTTTCACTTTAGATCATGACAAAAGAATGAAGGAAAAGCTTTAACATACCTTAACTCTGTTGAGTCCTTAATACCTTCCAAGAAATTCTTCAAAAACTCAACTCTATCTACCACAGCATGAGGAGATCTAAAATCAGTGCTAAGTAAAGGCTAAGTTCGCAACTTAAACTAGTAGCTCGTTTATGTAAATTTGGGCAGCATCTCCACTGTAACAAGGCCCTTCTCCAATACCATATACCAAAAACAACAATAACAAAGCAATAACAACATGTATGCATCATTTTCCAGCCTTATCTCCATGACAACATACCACAAAACATACCACACACCCTAATCACTTCATACATAAAATGACAACCAAAGTAGTGGAAAACAACCTTAAATATGTAACGACGAAGGACCATCCAACCAATCTGACATTATGTGGTGTTTTCTCCACAAACTTTCTCCTCCCAAACTCCATGAATACAGTAAAAAAATAGGCAACCCAACAGCAACACGAAACAGCCCACAAAACAGTCCCTACAAGTTCAACAACTCAAATTGATTTATCAGTTTACTAAAACACGTTTCGACTTGTCTTTTCTTTCAAATTGAGCAACACAACAAAAAATACATAATTAAGAATCTTATTATATAAACAGACATGAATTCATATTGAAAATAAGGTTACAACTAGCCAACAATGATGCAACAACAAACAACGTACCACTCGTTCGAAACTAGCTAGGTCTAGTCTTTATGATCAAGTTACAATTCGTACAAGCCTAGATAATGGAAGGATAATAATAAACTTTCCTTGGACTGAGTATAACCCACGAAACCTAGCCCTTCTTCATCCAAAATCAGTCCCCCAACGCAGCTACAATAAGGATAAAGAGAAACTAGCAAGCTGTCCGGGCTTTTCGGCACTAGAATCACATCGTAAACCCAAAATACCCTAGGGTTTGTGTGGGATTTTTGGGGAGGAGTTGAAGGGGTTCAATTTGGTTTTGATGGTCTGAAATATGGGTGAAAAAATGAGTTAATAAGCCCTTAAAATTTCCCTCTTGGTCGACTTTGGAACTATTAATTGAGGCGTCTCCTTCTGGCAAGTAGGTGATGCACCTACTTGTCACCTACCAATCTGCGCAGTCTCACGAAAATGCGAATATCTCTCTACTCCAATATTGTATCAATGAGAGGTTTAATCCGTTAGAAACTAGACTCATATATCTTCCATTTGGTAGGTAGATCATCCCGTAATGCTAAGTACATTGGTAGAAATACTCAGCTACATTGGACCTAATTTTCAGCATATTTGTGAATGTAACTTGTGATGATGTTTGCCAACTTTTGTTCCATAAATCGCTTGACTTCAAAACGTATAACACAAAAATCATATTCCAAACTCGTCGACTTTCGACAAAACTTATTTTCTCCAATTGGTTTAGCTTCTAAGCTTTCCAACCCTCTTGGTACTTGCAGTCCATGATCTTAACTATTTGTAACCTCCAAGTTAACATGATTAACTTACTTTATGTAATTTCAAAGACGATCTCATTTCTGAGCTTAAATCAATTGACATACGACGTATTCTAACGTACGAAATTATGGGGTGTAACATTATTCCCCCCTTGGAACATTCGTCCTCAAATGTTGGCTGGTGCACTTATCTGTGTCTTAAACAATAGCTTTTACGAATATTTTAATATTGTCTTTGCCATATAGGGAGATGTTCGGTGAATAAATCAAAAGGTTAGGGCATTCCCCCCTTTAGGCCTCTTCCTCGCTCCACGACTTGTGGTCGAAATTCTTCCAATCTTGTAACTATTTCTACCTTATTTCATGAAGCATGTAAAATTTTGACCTTGTATGTGTGTCTATGTGACTATTTTCTCCTCTTTCCTCAAGCTTTTAGCCAATCTCTAGGCCCCTATTTTGGAACGTATACAAAACTCGACTAGATATCCCTCTGGGCATCTATAGGTGTACTGAAGTTTTTCACTCAGTACTTTGTCGAACTTACGACTATTGATACAACTTGTTTCATAGCCTGGGTTATCTATCCTTATGGCTTTACTACATCTAGGTGGGTCATACTATACCATAACACTTACTTTAGTTTATTATTACAGATATTGGTAACCCAACTATAGGTTACATTGTCGATGCTTATCCTATATGTATAAATTTAAGTCCTTTAATGCTTCCTCATTACTGTTCATCTTAAAAATGACAACCTAATCTCATCTCATACTTTGGAACTTTTATCCATCAATTGTTAATTCACCTTAAAGTTGATCCATAATACATTGTCACTAGGGCTCGCGTCTCATCGGGGAACATATGAAGTGTTTCTGGTGATCCACTTAGGGACGATACTATACTCCAATAACTGTATTTCATAGCATCCCAATGTGATTCTTCCTATAGGGGTATTCTAATCCCGTGCAGTTCATGAGATCCCTGTTCTCAAAATCATTACTCAATCAAAGGCCTAAACGCCATCCTCTTATCATTTATCACAATGACACCCATACTTTACTACTAGGGTTTTCACAACCCAATTCTCCCTCCGACTGGGTCTCGTGACGGCACCTAGTCTAGATGACTAGGTAAGCCTATTCCTTACGCAAAATTAAGATAAAACAGGTAGAATAGCAGTAAGTGATATAAATCATAATAAAGTCGATGCCGCTCGGCATTTACAGTTTACTTTACCCAGAACCCGGAATATCACAATACATCACAAGCTAACTCTACGTCTTAATATGTACATCTAGAAAGCCAAAGACCATATAGTTTCATCTATAAGTTCTACTACATCAAGATAAGAAGGGGGCTCGGAGATCTGCGGACGTTGCAGATTATACCTCGAGTCTCCTGATACTGTTGCTGCTGGCTAGCTGAGATACCGCGTACTAGGACCTGGATCTGCACATGGGGAAACATGCGCAGAAGGGCGTGAGTACTCCACATTCGGTACTCAGTAAGTGCCAAGCCTAACCCCAGTCAAGTAGTGACGAGGTCAGGTAGAGGCCCTACTGAGATTTGCAAAATGACAGATATAGTAAGAAAGTAAATAAAACAGGTGATAATCAACAAAATTGATGAGTAAAGACTAGCAAGGACAGTATAACTAAATGCTCAGATCAACGCAGTATATATAAAGCTCTGTAAGAAAGTAAAGGTGCAATGCAATGCAATATGAGGGAAAGG